>JAQGAP010000493.1:0-33527 GCA_034697805.1 Orchesella bifasciata | reverse complement strand
GGAAAAAGAGTTAACTCAATCAAGTCAAGGTTTCAAACACAGCCTACTCAGCTTTCCCAATTTCCACGGGCCAATCCCCAAAATATATTATATGGCAAGACAAGTGCTACCAACTATAATCAAAATGTAAATATATAGGTATTTCAGACGTGCAATCACGATCATAATGAGTGGCAATTGTGCATGTGCTCACGCTATGTATATCATCGGTGGGACTTGTAATGGCAAGCTAGTAATTTGGCTAGACGTATATACACTTACGATTTCAATGTGTTACATGGTTTTGATTTGTCACTTGTATTTTGTCATTGTCAAATATGATTATTTGCAAACAAAATCGATACAAGTGGGCTCGCCATGAAGGAATCAATAGTGGAATCGGAAACATCAAGGTTACTTAAAATCCATCATATTTTCATTCATTATGTACGTACATGTAGCCCATTTTCAGCAGATTTATATCAGCGTAATTTTCTCAAGTAGTTTAGGACAACATGGCAGCTTTGTTTTCATAAGTCGTCTGGATTGCTTTAATAATAATGGTTCCAGAACGCTAGGGTTCATTTATCTTATTAAAAGTCTAATGCAAAGTCGTCATCAACTGTGGTTTGTCGGAGTACATCGTAAACAACGTCGTTTTCATGTAAAATGCAGTCGCTCATCAGCGACAGAGATACCGTTGTGAATAACATGTTTTTTCGAACATTGTAAGCCATTTGTCAAAGTGTCACTATCACTTTTTCTTGTGTACGACAAGCAAACAAAAACAAGGTGTATGAATGCTAATGCATACAACACAACAGGACTTAAACAGTAAAGTAGTAGTAGCAGCAGCTAGAGTGATGTGGCCGATACGCTACAAATGTTCGTATATTACTGTAATGAGACTAGTTAAGTAGCTCTCGTCAATGTACTCTTATAACGTTAGTTTGAGCTAAAACGAGAGATTTAAACAAGGCATTTGGATGATAAAGGTCAAAGGCAATATTATTAACGAGGGCATTTCGGAACCTGAATTCACTTTCATCATAATGTATCCGTCTAGTATTAAGTATATGAAGTAAATTAATTCGAGAAGACAAGCAAATCGCACTTGGTAATTCGACTATGTAATACCACTTCTGGCTGCGGTGCTGCTTTGTTGTTGTGAGATGAAGTAGAATAATAGTCGACGCACAACAGAGGAGCAATAAAGCATGAGGATAAAAGGAAACCATTTTGAACAGGTGTTGCTCAAAATTGCAATTTTCCAGAACGGCAGGATTCACAAGGTACTTGATGATTATAACAAACCTATTACCTATCTCCACGAGGGGATGTATTTTAGGCGAGTACAGATGCAATCTATGAGCACGAATGCACACATCAAAAACAATGGGATTCCAAAATGGAATGGAAAAATATAAATGGGTTCCAGGGAGGCTCTTTTATTAGTGCGAAAATAAGGTGACATTGAATTTCAGGATCGATAGAGATCACACTAAAACATCACTTGTTCGTTTCTTCACTTCATCTCATTCAACTGCAATGAGGGGTTTCTCCGCTACTTCTGACTATCTTGTGCAAACAATTTCGCATATACGTATAATGTACAGGTATATACGACAAATCTCCCTATATTCACAAGTTTTCATTATATTATAGGTCTAGGACAACTCAGCTCTAGTTTCTCTGTTTGTGGTAGATAGAAAACAGACAAAAGAAATTGCCTGAAATAATTCCTTTTCTTTCTAGGTTCCTTTTTGTCAAAGCTTTTCCCATTTTCCTCCTATAGTAGTAGTTTCCTTTGAAATTTGAAAAGCTGTTTTGGGCACAATATCATAAAGCAAATGAAGATGTCACATTGGATTCTACATGATTGTTGGTGGTTTGCTTTTGTAAACATCTTCACAAATATAAAACAATCCTTCCTTCCTTCCAAAACAATACCTATCTCTGAGTGTATATATATATTTTTCCAACTTAACTAGGTACATGTGGACCAATCATAATGTATGAATGTGACTGGAATAACTGGAAAACATTTATTCGTGTATTATTCGCATTGCCTACAAGAAGCAAAAGTGGTTACTGTTTCTCTTTCAGAGTTGACTATGTTGGACCGAACATTTATAAACCAAGCCTCAACCATAATCGTGTTGTAGGATCCTGAAGTCAAGTTTGAGCAAGCATGTTTATAATAATTACAAATGCTATCTTTTGAGATATTCCGTTAAGCCGTTCCTCCTCATTGCCATCCAGCTTGAGACTGAATACGATACACACAAATCCGTTTTCCTAGAAACTTTGCTTCAAATATAATTACTTCAGAGTTAATCAAACTAGTATGTTCTAAGAAGCGATTCTTTGACAAGTTTCATACTCAAAATAATGAAGTTAGGCTTGAAGCTTGAAATAAATGGGAAATACGTATTACATTCACTGCTTGTGTAATAATTTAAAGTAAAACTAATTTCAGCTCGGTATATTTGACCAAAATCTTAATTCTTATATAATGTCTTTCACAAGGATTCCAGGAGATGAATATTGCAAGCTACAAGGCATAGAATTGCCGGCGAACCTACTTACACTTATTGCCGTATCTTGACACATTTCTACTCGGCCTACCAACTCATTATCAGTAGTCCTGTAGGATAGGCCAAGGACGATATTTGGTTCGTGTTGGATATTGCATTCATATTTTATGCATTGGTCTCGAACCAGGTACGGTTTATGTATGTTGGATAGTTTTCACTTTTATTGATTCAGTTTATCCTTATTAGGATATTCCCACATGGTAAACGTGGCGTTGTATCCTCATTTTATGCCATGCTCTAGCTTAACCGTGCTAAACCCATTTATAAAAAACTCTGTCTCAAAAAACTTTGCGGTAGTGTCCTAAAAATGCCAAAGTCAACTCAGCTGCCAGAAGTTGGTTCGTAAGATAAATTATCCAGTCTCGCCCCTGCAAAACCTGACCCAAAGCACGCTCGTCTAAACCATCAATCAGGTAAGGAGTATCATCGAAAGACAAAACCAGTCAGATATGATTAAAAACAAATGACTGTACTCCTTATCTAACAACGTTATATAACAACAAACCATAATGTTCTTATTTTTCAAAGGTATGATGCTACTAGGCCATGAATCCAATAATAAACCTAGTATGTGTGCGATCGGCCTACTCTAGCCTCATTATTCACTTGAACATGCCCGAATCGCCAAATATCTCGGACGTGGACGCCATAATAACTTCGAACTTTGAAATACTTCAAATGCAGTAGTAAAAGGAATGCACTAGCCAGACCAGAATGCATGAAATGATCATGATGAAAATGACGAACTTTTAAAAAAGCTTTCAACGCTTAAAAATAGCAGGGTACTTACATAGGAGTTGTTTTTCCAAGACGGTATCCATTACATTGAAACGACTTAAATCAGTTTAACTAGGTTCATTTTTTAAATACGGACAACATTGAGTTTGTTCACCGGTCACCAATTTGTTCCACATTTTGATTTCTTGTTCTCTTATAACCCCTACAAAACCTCATTTGTTCTTGGTTGGATTACATTTTGTAAGAAGCAACCACACTAATAAATCTGATAACGCACATCCAGATCCAAATTTACATGACGGATGAAGATGAGCTTTGGATCAAAACATGGGACTCAGCATGAATGTTAATTTTCCATGATCTCTCAAATCAACCGCAAACAAGGCGTCCAAAAACACACAGAAGTACCTAATCAGCTTAGTTCTTTTAAAGGATGAGCACAACAACATGAAAAAGAGTAGTCTTGAGAGAGTTGACAAACGACTTTGATATCAATTCAAGCAATTGACCACTGTCGCCCTCCACCTAAACAATGTCTGTCTCCTAGATCACTTCTTACTCAGTTGACAACTCACAAAACGAATGAAACGATTGTGATGATGTTTTTAGCTACCACAGATTATGCCGTCTGACAGGACTGGATTACTTATGGAGCTCCTGTATATTATAATATATATATTGTCTCTCCTGATATAAATTCTGGATATAAGTGGAATTATATGTTTATGGAGATACACCAGATTGGGGAAGCAGGATGAAAGGGGTAGACTTTGTGGTTGCCTATTATTGCTTGAAGTTCAGCAGTTTTAGCAGACAGGCAGAATTTCTGAGTTATGTTGTGATATATCTGATCTTAAGCAATTCGAGCATGCCTTTGCCTTCGAATTCCAATGGGTTTCGGTATTATTATAGGCGAGAGATGAATGGAGTATTGTCTTTTTGTAGTTATAGTTCTCACTCTAGAACTGACGATGATAATAACTAAACATTCTCTCAAGCACCAGCTTGGCCTGGGCTCAGTTCAGTTGTCGCACTAAAAGTTCTTGCTCTTCCTTTAGCTGTGTGATGATCTTTGCTGTCAGCGGAGTTTCAACTGGTTGCAAAGAACCACAAGAGCAAGTTATGTTTGAAGACAATGCTGTCTTCGTCTTGCACTCACAGTTTCATTTATGGTCTGTCCATCAACTCAAGTCACATATTGCAATATGTGTGAGCTTTGCAGGATTCTCTGTTTACACTGTTATATAATGCAGACGGTTGTAGTTTTGTGATATTGTATGTATTTATAAACACTGAGTATTATGGACAATGTTCAAGTAAAGAATGTATCATCATCACGTCATCGTCATCCAACTTGACGACTTGTCTCTGACTGAACGAAGCTAATATGCTTGTGTAACTTGTGTAGGTATGCTATGCAGTGAGCTACAAGGTGTAATAAAAATCACTTAAACAATTCTTAAAACTGACTCGTGTTTCATCCTTTTCATTTCTTTCTCAAGCTCTTTTCATTTTATGTAACTTTTAGCTTTGATAAGATGACTGATAATGACTATATACTTGGCTGTTAGTTCATTCAGTCCGATAAGGTTACATTTTCTTACAATAAGAACAATATGAGCACGAACTGTGAGGAGTAAGGTTGGACAGCAGGTAAAAAGATGTGTGCACGGTTTATGGGCATAACACTGTGACGGAGCGGTCTGGTGTGATGTGAGCTTGAGGGTTAGTCTCAATGAAGAAAAAAGTACAAATAAATCTCTCAATAAATTCCTTTTCCACTTTTGCTATTGTTGCTTCTTCTCCCATTTGCTTTCAAAAGATTTAGATGCTGATTTTTTACTTCTACGAACGAGTGTTCCAAGATAAAAAATGGGTAATTTCTTAGATTAGGATGTTGTTTCACTTTGAACAAAAACTTTATAGGTATCTGTATTAAGGGTTTATTCCTTTTTGGCTACTACAACGTACTTTACGTACACAAATGAAAGTTCAATAATAGTGAATGCGATTTTCAGCAGGAGCTCGACTACCAAATCCCACCCGTGTTAGCGAGTGACTGGAGACAAGGCGAGGAACGAGTGTGAGTTTTACCTAAGCTGCCTCCGTCGTGTCGTGAGGACTCCTGATAAAGCCTCGTTTCATGGAACTTTCATGCACATTTGTTCCCTACACCTATGCTCACTTCCCCCATGATATGTAGGCACATTATAGAGAGCTTCTGTTGGGGTTACCTACGACAAAAAGTACGGTTAGATGGATGGAGTTGTGGAAGCAGATGCGTTTCTCTAAAATCCAGTAAGCAAGCATAAAATTTTCGCTTCACTTTGCTCCCTCATCATCATTGCGCCCCTGATGTGCTCAAAAACTTAACCTGAGCCCAGCCACCACGTAAAACTGTAACATCATGTTGTTATTCCTCCTAAAATACTTGCAGCAAAGTGTAAGAAACAAACTCCTTCGTCGTACAGTATGCAAATATATAGTTGTAAGTATCTGCGTTGTATTTTAATAAATTTACAAACGCATTAAGACTGTAATAATGCCTTTATCGAGCCCGTAAGTGCTTGCAAAGATCTGATGCCCTACAATACAACACCAAATGCAAATATCTGGTGTATGTCATCATCATCATCATCATGATTTTGAACCGAACATCCATCCCTTTTCTGTTTTATGTATTTTCTAGTGAAGTTGATAATACGATGCAAAGAACACCTAAACCATATGATTGTTGCGAGGGTCATAATAGCAATAAATGCAGGGTCAGTATTAAAAACGTTTATTGTCGGCTGTGTTCCCTTTTGTGTGAGTTGCTTCTGTTGGTATACACACAAAACTCTTTGTATTTTACGGCATGTGTATGTTTTGTGTTAGTCCGTGCCATAGTCATATAACTCTCATTGGGACTGGTCACGGCTGCTTCAGATTGATTTCCATCGATTATTCAGAAAGTGCTTTCTATATTGCCATCCTTGTCGCCTCGTGGATCTATCTACATATTTTTATGCAGTGAAAATGTTTGTGTCTTTGTTCATTTATACATAGTGGGTATAGGATGATGAAATGTACCTTAATTTTATGTACGTATATTTTAAGCGCGTAGTATTCACAAGAGAAGTGAGCTGCGCTCAAGACATTATTGTTGTGTGTGCCTCGTCGTTCGTTCGTGAGGATTATTGGGAGCTTTGCTCTAATTATATTATTATTGATCTAGTTTGAGATTAATTAACTATTTTCGTTGTTGATACCGAGATTTCTTGTCCATAAATAAACTATTGATTGATTAGTAGTCCTACTGGAGTTTTGCTAGTGATTTAATTGTGCATATTTCAGTAATTAAGCACGCATGACGTTAGGCCAGGGTCATTAGTTAGAACGAGCCAGATTAGGTACTAGTTGATAGCTTTTAGCAACAAAGAAATACAGTCCACTATTCGAAGGAGGGTTCTGAATCCCATTTAGGACCCTTACCACCCCACAATTGGTAATTATGGGAGTGGGATTGCAGGAGATATAGAAATCTCTGAACGTTTTAATAACCAAACTAATGCCACTGGACTTTATATGAGTTATGGAAAATGGACTCAAGCATGGTTAGAACATGTTGACGGAGATACTTACAGGTTAATTTGGGATACTGACATGATACAAGACTTTTATGCAAATGGAGACCCAACAGGTTTAGTGTATTCGACTTTCAAAAATGGAACCCTTGAGATCTTAATGCCGATGGATGACACATTAATGTCAATGGGAAAATTTGAACTGGGTGTCAGTTTGGATACGTTACCTCCAATTCCATGGGCACCTGGTAGTTGTGGACCTGAATAAACAAAGTACAAGTGTTTTTAGAAGAAAGGCAATGAGTAGCAGTGGGTTGGCTATCATCTATTACTTCCATTTCCATATACAACCGTTATAATCCGGTTCGTTCGGTAGCGTGAGCTTGAAATAAATTTTGAAAACGAAGAAGATTTCTGAATCGACAGTTAAAGCAGAGATTTTATTAATAAAATATGCTGATAAATTAGCTTTTGTCTAAGTAATAAACAGTGAACTAAATTATTCCACCAGCACGGTACTTTCATAAATTAATATATATTTCCAATAGTCAGAAGTTGGTATATAGATAATTAATGACATGATTGCTGTTTTTAAGTATTAAATATTAAATATTTAAGCCTTTCTTTCCCTTTTCTACTTATTCCAATACGCCTCATTTACCCGTAGATCCCGTCATTTGCAATATATATATATATATGTTTTTTATTTACTAGCCAATACGATAACGATAAGCGCAAAGCAACTTGGAAAAGCTCTTGCATGTTGAGTTTATATATTCATTGCACTCGTACGATACAATTCAAAATACTTAGCTAAAACATTTCGTCTAACATATTAAAGAACCCTTTTGATTCATTTTCATTATGTTGCATTTCTATTGAATTTACGCTAAAACATCTTCAATTTGTACATCCTTCTTCCTCTCAGATCCCACCAATAGTAAGGACACGACCTGATTCAAACTGAAATTGATAAAAATTAGTGGCGTAGATTTGTCTACAAAGTTCATCATAAAATTGATTCGAAGTGGAGTTAAACTCCAAGCCATTTTCTTTGCCCAGTGTTTCCGTCCATAAGTTCGATCATTTCTGAACTCGGTGACCAAATCTTGGGAATGTTCCAATACATTTGCTGCTTTTGTGTTCATCACCAACACGGAAACGATTCCATCCAATGCAACAATGGGAAAGTAGGAGAAACCTGGCATGGGTATTTTGTCATGTAGCCGAATACATGAGTACAGACAAAATATTAGGAGGGTCGTCATTCCAGAAAGTAGCAAAGGAAAATATTGCTGGCGAAAACAGGCATTTAATTGTTTCTCCATAATTTGGATCCTTCTGTACATAAAAAGAGTATCCCCCAGCTGCTCCCTGCATTTGGTTTGGATTTTCCTGAATAAACACAATTAAAAAGAAAAAATATTTACCAAAACCAAAATGATGTTCAGTTCAAATGGGGTTACACAGTACTTTGTGTACAGTTATCCGTCATTATCGATGATTAAAAGTGTAACAAAGAATCTTATGTAAACTTTCTACAAAAGCAGACCAATCCAAATTAAGTATTCTAGGTTCTACATCCAATACCAAGTCGTATATGTTTACATGTATGTATGTACAGCAATCGATTTTATAATCAATGAAGACTGACTTCACCTCAATCTGACATTGACATATATTTAAAAATTCGCTATTACTTCTGATGACGTATATGCATTCAAAACTTTAAGGTGCATTAAGACTTACCGTTTGATATAATCCACATAGTCATGCAAGCAACTGACGCTCAAGAAGAATAGAGCAAACATCGTGAAAACCATTGGGAGAACCATATCCAAGTGCATCCAGAAATTTGCAATACTAATGCAAAAATGT
The DNA here is from genome assembly GCA_034697805.1 of Orchesella bifasciata. Lineage (NCBI taxonomy): Eukaryota > Metazoa > Arthropoda > Collembola > Entomobryomorpha > Orchesellidae > Orchesella > Orchesella bifasciata. The sequence continues at coordinate 24,769 of JAQGAP010000493.1, read as the reverse complement.
AATGGCCAAGATGACACGTTGCAGTGGTTATTAGCATACTCAAAAATGATGGATCCGATAAAAGGTGGTTGACACGGATTAGCCAACAGAATGAGAAACACGAGTAAAGGTACAGATAACCCAGTGATCAATCCAAGAACAAGCAAGGCTCTCTGGGATTTTGCAGCGTTGTTGAGCAATCTTGTAAGAACCCCTTGTGGATCCTCTTGCCTTTTATTTCTGAAAACTGTCAACAAAGCGGAAAAGTTATTTGTACCTTTTGTACAAAATTTAAAGCAAGAATGATTAAACCTCACCTCGGATTTTTTCTTCCAAACTAAAGTTAGCGTTGACCAACTTTACAATTTCCTTTTCATGAATCCATGCAAAAATTCGCAAGCCGTTGCAGAGTATGTAGCCGGCGGTAAAATAGATGGAGAGCATTTTGTATGCAATACCAAATCTTGCCATGTCACGACTTAGGAGGCTCCAAATAAGAAAGATATTATGGATGATGGCGATACTAATATGCACATGAAATTGAAATCTTCGTAGCTTCGAAGTAACAGACTCAAATTGATTCGTTTCCTTATTCCAGCAAAATGCAATGGAGCCGATGGAATTGCATAGGTCCAAATGTAATTTGAAGTAGCGGATGACTTCCTTTCTAAACAATTTGGGTCCACTGGTTTCTTTCATTTTAAGTAAATGGCGAACCACGATAAAACTGTTGGCAACTGTTGCAAAACTGTTAGAACCTGATGTTGACGATTGGGCTTCAGGGGCAACTTGAGATGAGTTTAGAGTAAAGACGCTGATTTTGTTACCAGTGTGAGATTGTGGTTTTGTATTCAAGGAGCCAGTTTGTTCTTGGTCATCCATGATAACTGAAAGATGGAGTCGAATTAACCGACATTAGGACAAGAACTGAACGGAAGAAAAATCTGATCTACTACTCATGAGCTACTAACAGTTGCTTTGTCAATTATGGATAAAAATTATGGTTTGGAGTCTGAATAACTAGTAGACTTCCAAACTCAGTTTTGAGGAGTGTTTTGAAGCATTAAGTTAATTCCTATCCAAATATAGTTACACAGTGGTAATGATATGTGAAAAAATACTTCTCAATGTGTACATAGCAAACGGTTAATGAGCTTGGCCGAGTTATCCGCTCAATAATTCAATCCAAACTGTTTTTAAGCAAAACTCTAATGTCTCCGAAAATACAATACCCTGGCTAAACCAATAAAAACAAATGTAGGTAGGTGGTACTTAATGAGTATAATCTGATCGTTACTCATCATAATCATAACTCAATATACTCCCAGACCCACATAACTACATAGGTATTATTGCAGTTAATGAACAGTAAATTGGCACACGTATTTAAGGTAAATCAATACCAGTAAAATATCGTATCCATTACTGGGTAGAGACTAGAGATTAACTTTAACGAAAAATGAAACAAATCACAAGTCACTATCACAATTCGCATTGTAGTATTAGAACTGGATGCTTAAATTTCAATTATCAGCTCAAAATTTTGTAAACGTAGGGCAGTTTTTCTGTCTTAGGCATTTTGTGAGCTTGGGCTTGTTATGGCATTTTGAACGACTTGATTGTTTTTTTAATGCAATGTTTTCTTCATCCCCCTCAGCTAAAATATATAAATGAGTATTTTAACTACATTTAAAATTCTTATTTTCTCGATATCTGACCACCAAGAAAACCTTGTGAAGTAGTATTAAGAATACGGGTCGAAATACAGACATCTATGCTTCATTTCTTTACTCTCAAAACTGGGAGTGATACTTAAAACTAAAAGAATACAATCGAAATACCAATTACCTGCTAACGAGGTTGTTTCTGTCTGAAATTTTACGGTTGTCTATGTTGCTCCCGATTGGATGCAATGCATGTACAAGTACATTTTTATTGGTTCTTCCAATGATGGAATCTTAAATTGAAAAGATTGTAACTACTGTAAGTATGCATGTGAAAGTCCGAAAATGCCAAATGATGTAGAATACACATATTTGTAGACTGGTTGTATAACAGCTAACAGCTTCTCAATTATGGGATTTTAATGGTCAACTTTGAAACGTTTTGCAAAACGTGCCGTCATAAAAATTAAAAATGCAGTCTTGATTTGCGTAAGTTTTAGTTTAACTTTAGAATTTTGATTTGTCTGAGACAAATCATTATCAACCAAACTCTGCTTAGTGTTATTCATATGCAATCGAAAATATTGTCATCCTTTTTAAATAAAAATTATCAAATCAAAAGCATGACGTGTTGCTGATCTGGGAGTTTCTCTTTTCACAAAATTCTGAACCCCAAAATTGTCCAAATCAGTCCAAATGGGGGAATTATAACGGATTGCAGTAGAATAGAACGAAAGTAATTAGCAAAACTGGTTCTGACGACGACAGTCAGTCCAACTTTTTCTTTGAGGTGACCTTTGCTGCATTTATTTTCTGCAGCAAGTCTGGAGGAAGCTTACGTGGATCAACATCATCAACACGATGAATATAGGGTTATCGTTCTCAAGAGTCTGGCTGGACTGGACATAAAATCCAGCGCAAACTACTTAATATGGGGAGAGTTTGCATTTGTTTTCAAGCCTGACAACATTCAACTTTCTCTCTAATATCTAACATCATTAGTGCTTTATCAGAATGTAATTAATTTATTGCCGCTTTAATTGAAAAACATTTAGAAGCGAATTCTTCGAAATTGAATTGTTTGCATTTAAAACTGCATTACATGGAGATGACCGAGAATGAATAATTTTTTGCAGATGGGCTTATGTACCCATTACACCCATAATTTTGCTTTAACATCACATCAAAATTCAACTGAGCATGTGATTTCCATATGCCTATCACATTATTAGCGTTTGGCTAAACAAAAGTTGGTGAATGATGTAATGAAAACTGAGGATTTATTTATTGCATTCCATTTCCACTGTCGGATTTCCAACTGAAGTCTTAGGATAGCGTTTACTTTTGCTTACACCTTCTTTATGAATGCAAAAACAAAATTGAAGTCACGCCATCAGCAGCATACACAGCCGCTTAGCTTTAACTTTGAACTGGTTTTAGAGGATATCTAAAGAATATCTCTATCTCGCACGACCAAACTCATGAATAAACTCACTGTCCTTGGCTTCTTCTGAGTGAAGCGAAGCTACAAGTTTGATATGACCATTTATGTACATTCAATGTGCTCGCGGTTCATTTTATTTTGACGTTCCAGAACCAGAAGCTATAGATGATGTGTTTTTTACAAAAGCCGATCTGTTAATAAGTCAGTAACCCAATGACAAGTAAAAGTTGCTCATGATGATCACATTGTGATCGTGTGGACTTGTCAGCTGGATCGCAATTATAATCTCGTGCTCCACGACCCATGTGCTAAATAAGTGCAAACCTAATCTTGGGTGGATGTATGTATGCAAAAATAAAAGTTTTATTATTGTATAATTTTGCATGCTAACCGAACCCTGAAAACTCTTTGCGAGTTCATGCTACATGTTACTTGTTTCTGTTCAGGTTGCTCTACAAAACAATAATTCAGCCATTTGACAACAAACCTTATTCGCTAAAGCATCTTAATTAGAAATTGTCTTGTTAGCAATTTGGAGTGAAAAAATGTTGAGCTATGAGCAAGCAGTGTACTTTCTTGAAAGTCTTTTGGGGATGCCCCCCACTTGGAGGGAACTTTTGTACAACAAGCCCTTGGAATTTCTCACGTTGTACATGAAGCGTCATGCAATTCGGATTCCATTTCAGGTGTGTTTTTATTTTGTTAAAAATTTGACATAAACTTGAGACGGCAACTTTTTAACTTTCCAACTTTTATGCATACAGAATATAGAAATGGCAGCAGTGGATCCGAACCAGCGATGGTTTCCTTCAGAGTCCGATGTTGTAAGCATTGGTTTGGCTGGCAAAGGCGGATGTTGTATTCACTTGAACTACTTCACCAAGTTGGTGTTTCAAAGCATAGGACTTAACAGCTTTGTTGTGCGAGGTGACCATTATCACGCACCAATTGCAGGAACTCATTGTTTGGTCATGGTGAACCTTGAGGGTCCTAATGCTCATGGAATCTATATGGTGGAGGTAGGAGGTGCATACCCCATTTTAGAGCCCATTCCAATGCAGCGTCTGCCATACAGAACTTTACAAGCTGGAGGATTCCCTTATGAATATCGTCTAATTGCTCCAGGATGGATTGGAAAATTTCACCTAGGTGGTGGTCTGTTGGGTGGAAAATATGTAAGTCAATGAATGAAAATTAGCGATGAAACAGAATTAATATCAAAATTTATTTTGCAGAACGATAATGTGTTCTATTTTTCTTTACAGACTGACAAGGGCGAAGTTCTTCGCACATCATGGGATCTTAAGCCAAGAGGTTTTTGGGAATTTGATTACCCCATGTTAGAAACCTTCACAAAGCCATGCTACTCAGCTCTCCTAAAAAATCCAATGATGTACCGCTTTTTTACAAACAAGGAATTTCGCAAGCTCTTCCCTGAGCTTCCAGAAAACATGAATGGGGAGACAAAGGAAAAGGTTTTGATTACAAACCGGAAGGCATTATCAAAGATTGGTAAGGCTTTGGCAGCAAACGGAAAAGCTTCAAATGCAACAACTGGCAAGGTACCTGCAGTAAATAACGCAGTCAATCCCAAAACTCCAGTTTCTGCCAAAGTCAATGAAACCAATGCCGTTAATGCAAACGTAAAAGTACCTCTTGCATCAAACAATGAAAAAACATCTACCACAAAGGAAAAATCAACTCAAGCTACAGTTATAACCTCTGAAAAATCCAAGGCCTTGCCTGTTTCAAATGGCAAAGGGCAATCAACAGTAAAAACTACGATTGAATCGACAGCAAATGGCAAAGCCCTTACGAAAGGAAAAATTGAACCAGAAGCCACGACTAAAGGAAAAAATATATCAACTAAGATCATTGCTGCTGAGGAGTCTGAAGAAGATGAATATGAGATTGTCACCGAGGAGGAGGAGGAAGAGGAGTCTGAAGAAGAAGATGTAATGGAAGACCCAAAGAATTTCATTTTTGTTTGGAAGCGAAGAGTCGTTGTGGGAGATGCCAATTCAAGAAAAATAGTTAAAAACTATAAGTCTTATGAAGAACTGGCAGAGGATTTGAAGAAGTACTTTCCTGGTATCCCTAAAGATGCGGTAGATAAAGCTGCGGAGGTGTTTAGTGAATTTGATCCAATTCCAACTGCATATGATGCGATTCTTTAAATGAAATGATGCAAACAATATGTATATTATTTGATACAGATACTTACAGAAAACAAAATTTAATAATAATTATAACTGCTTTAAAAAATATCTTAAATTAAATAATGTTTTTGACATTGATCCAGATCATCATTTTTTATGCGTATAAAAGTTTATATGAGAATTAACGTTCTTGGATGTATATAAAATAAATGACAGAATAAAATAAAATTCTATGAGAAACTCTTTATTACTAGTCAGGTTGCTCCACCCACTCATTAAATTGTTTAGTTTCTTTAATTAAAGGCTGTGTAAAGACCTGAACCAAAATCCCAATCATTTCCTGATTCAAACGCTCTCGTTCCCTAGCCAAGTCTTCTCTTTTTTGTCGTTGCTGTTCTAAAAGTTCTTCCCGTTTTCTTTGAGCTTCATCGAGTCGACGTTGACGTTCTAGTTTTCTTAATTCTCGCATTCTGATCTCCTCAAAGTTGCTGTCATTCTGCTGGTTATTGTAGATTGCACCTGAATCCGTGTTAACTGTTTCGGATATAGTGTTAATATCTTCTATACCATGGTCTTCATTTTCGATTGTTATTTTTACAGCTTCAACTTTCTCCGGGCAAAGTTTAGCTTCCGGCTTGCGGGCTCGCCTTTTAACACATTTTCTTGCAGCAAAACGAAGGCAGTCATTTGCTATCTTTTTCTGATTGCAAAAAATCACGGATTTAATTAAGTGTATAAACTTCAGCACGAGAATGACGATAAGTACTTTGTAAAATATCCGAAAGACATCAATTAAAATGTCAGCATTGTGCAATATTTCAATATGTCTATTGTCTGTAAATGCAGTTTTTTGGATAAAATTGTCTATCAAATTTGGACCCCCTGCTGAGCCTAGGCTACTCGAAATGCTAATCAAATAATTACGAGCGTTGTGAGCCGGAGAGTGACACGTCATGTTGGTAATTTTGCTATGAATTAAATTGAGATGTTTGAAGAATGGCTCGTTACAGATTAGTACATGTGTAAGAAAGGAGTACTATACTCGTCACCTTTTTACAAAACCAGGAACAACTGAAAATGTTTTCTGCAATACACATTACGTTTATACAACAAATATTATGCATACAATTCTTCGACTAGTAAATATTGATGCCCGATAACACAAAACAATCATTCCGTCGAGCAAAACATATTGTCCGATACCTGCTCGCACTCCTATTTCCGATTACTCAGATCAGTGCTTCCATTCGCTCTTAAAATTCATTTACTGGAATTCTAACAGTTATCACTATACCAAGTTTGTCAAATTCATGCAATGTTTTACCGGCCAGTTAAACGAATAAACCGGTGTTCATTGAAAAGGTTTCGTACAACAGTATAAATATTGCTGTTGATTTGCATCACACAAGGAACAGGAAGTAAATGAATGACTATGCAGAAGATGCGTGCATCATTTTATCTGTCTGGTGGAGTAGAAGAATGATAAATTCGAATGGTTATAGTCATACAGTTTCTGATCGTTACTTCATATTCTAATGAAAGGAAGGGATTAAATAATCAAATACCTGCTTGGAATAAAATTGACATAATATCTCGGTGGTTCATACATCATCAGTCGAGTCTGGATCATAACTGATCATCATCATTTTCCCAACAACTCTACAAAACACCGTTCTTAAACCGTTTTTATCAGGGCTCAACATTTTATAGGTATTGTTAGACATGTTACCCATAATAGTAGCAATAGTGTCAGGTGTATTGGCAATTATCGGATACATATTTTCTAAACCTACGGTATGTCTACTTTTCCATATCTGTTCTATCTAATGCGAAGGTTTTAATTCTAACTTTGAAAATCTAGTATAGAAATGTTGAAAATAGTTTTCTGGACGATTTAAAATAGTAAATTATCGCATTTAAAATATCAAAGCAATTTTCTACTTCAGGCATCAGATTGTATTTCACAAATGTTATAAATAATTTAATAAAATAATTTAAATTTATTTATCAGACAATTAACTTATTTGTCACTTTTATTAGGATAATAAAAGGGAACATGAGCAAGAACAAAGGCAGCGTGGTTCAACTGAGGTGATATTTTCAAACATTATTCGTAGCAGCATTAGCATTGACATTCGAATTTTCTTTCTGTAAATTTTTTTCTGAAAATTTTTGTCATTAGGAAGCCAGGAGTAATCAGAGATTAGAAGCCAAAAAGCGAAATAGATGGTTGTTACAGGTATGTAGTAAACTGAAACCTGCAAAAGTGACAATTAATGTCATTTTCTTACTTTTGAAATTTTTTATTTAGACGTAAAATGTAATGGTTGAAAAAATTGGGTACAAAAATTTGCATTATTTAAATTTTAGGAAAATCGACGAAAGGAAAAAGAGGAACAAGAGCAAAAGAGATTGCAAGAAGAAGAAGAGGTAGGTTGGATTCGGCCTAGAAAATTCTAAGAAAATACTAAAAGTAAAAGTGATTAACATCTCACTTTCTTTAATAAAAAGCAGGAACGAAAGCGTAAAGATGAGCATACGCGAGCAGCCAAGTTGGATGACCTTAAGCACAAGGAGGAAACGCTGAAAATCGAAGGCACTGAAAAGGAAAATCAAAGAAAGCATGAACAAACGCAGAGACAGGCTGAATTCGAGCACGCCCGTGTAATGGATAGCCAAGCAAAAATATTTGACATCCTGAAAGATACATTTTCCAAAGTTCAGACAACAAGCATGAGCGAGGCTGTGTATGGAGCTTGTGTACTTCAGTCAATTCAAGGTGGAAAGCCAGTGGATAAAGATGTGCTGCTAGCCGTTACTTCAAAAGTTCCAACTCCACCTGCTGCAGATATTGACCGAATTGTTGACAGAATGCTTCAGCGGACGTGCGATGAAGACGACGGCCTTATTGATAGAGATAGAGATACGTCCAAAGCTGTATTTCCTTCCAGCGAATCATAATTTTGATACATATTTTATGAGCTAGCAAATAAATGTTTTTATATAAAATGTACCTAACGGTTATATAACGGAAATCAACACAAGTTCGTCTTCTTCGTATATGTTCGGCTTTACTTTTCATCTTTAGATTTAGATTATGGCTATACTTACGCAGGGCATCATACGTTTTGAATATGTACACTCCAGTGCATATTTTATAGAACATACTTATTTACGAATAATTGTGAAGCAAAAGTGTGGCAACACAAGATTTCATGAAATACTTATTTATCATTCTCATTTTAATAATACTAATATTGAATTTGGTACTATAAGTGAGTATTTCCGCGTTTCATATTCCATTTTCAGCATCAGTAGACTTCATACCTTATTAATAGCTTAGAAACTTTAGAAGTTATTTGACTTGATTTTGCTAGAATCTACCTTGTATTTGGAATTAGTAATTAAACTCTGCCCATTCGTGAATATTTATGCAAATTGCAGGTTCAAATGTGTATTGTGAATATGATCGGTGGAGTGAGCCAGTGAGAATACACAACTCTTTATTGTGGATGAAGAAATAATTAACTAACATGGTTATGTTATGGATCAGCACTCAAACAATGTTAGCATTAGGATCAATGAGCTGTGTCGTTAGTCATAAGTCATAATGTTACCATTGTCAATAAACAAACAATACGTTGAGTTGGGACTCGGATATGTTACCGTATTTATCTGGAAAGTGTGAACGTTATCAAATGAGGCATTGACCGCGACAAAACAATAAGTAAATAGTAAATGCACAGTTGAAGGTTTCACTTTCCATGTGTATGTATGGAGCATTTATAGGAATGAATAATACCTTTCTACAGTTTTACAGATATAAATACTATGTATGCATTTTTAGTAGATCAACCTACTTGGATAAAACTTACAAGCAATTTGCTTTCACATTGCGAAATCATATTAGACATTCCATTTGTCGCACTCGTTGTTCCTTAAGTTTTACAAAGCTAATTGGCAAGTCAGAACACAAATATTTAATTATCTGCCATTTGATATTTTTAAATAGTGAAACTTTTGTATATTTCAAAGCTGATAACCCAAACTATAAAGGACCTGAGCCTGAATTCCAGAAAATCAAAGATGGAACGTCCCCCATTTGCCGTCACAGGTTCTACTCTCGTTTTCTCCATCGGGTTTATATCCATTGCTGTGTTCCTTGGCTTGATCCAGCTTCGCATTGAAAAGGAACTTGGAACATTAAGGGAGAACCTCCTAACCTGTAATTCTCAGACAGAGAGTCTTAATGGCACGATCCACAGCCTTAACGATCTGATTTGTGATCAAAATGCTCATGCACATAATCTGAAGGCTACAACACGTAGTTTAAGTGCTCAGTTAAGCAGTCAAAATGCTCAGACAAACAATCAAGGCTCCCTAATAAAAAGACTAACTGCTCAAATAAACAGCCAAACTGCACAAATGCATGATCTTATTGATCAGGTACATAGTCAAAAGGCTCAGATTGAAATTTTTGTTGGGTATGGCACATCACAACTAGGAAGAATCCCTAGAGGATTCCTGAACATCATTTACCAACCACCAATTAGGAACGAAGCTGTAATTGGAATTGATTTAGGATCAAAGTTCAGTCACTCAGCCGTCTATTTATCAGGCAAAGTGCACAGAATACCACATTATGATCATTCTGGGGAAATATACAATTCAATGGCAAACTACATTGGTTTTGACAATTATGAAGATTATGTTGGACAATCTGCACAAACGATTGTTAAGTCATCAACGATTTTCAGCTCCATAATTTACGACGTCATATCTTTTCTCAGACACGAAATATATTTGGAGGATAATCGCAATCGCTCTACTGCTTATATTGACCTTGGTTTCGCACCTGAACCTAATAATGAAAATCAAAGTGCAGTTGTATTAGCCAATGACAAAAAATATTCCCTTGTACTAATCTTGTCGAAACTGTTTCACAAACTACGGGAAAACGCCTCAAAATATCTCAACTTTCCCCCATCAAAATGTGTGATAGCTCATGGTTTTGTTAAAAGCACAAACCAGATGCAAAGAGCAATTCTTTTTGACGCTGCAAAATTGGCTGGTTTTAAAAGAATCGATTTCCTAGATCCCCATGCTGCTGCTGTCATAGGCTTAGTACCTACTATCAGTAGTTTGATGAGACCACAGGTTTACCTCTTTATAAATCTTGGTGCCAGATATTGGAGGTTTTCCGTCGTGGAGGTCTATCAAGGAAACATCAAACGACTGGAGGGTGGAATAACATACGATAGTGGGTATTTGCAAAACGACTTGATGAATTACTGTTTGGAGGAATTCAGTGATATGGCCCAGATTTCAGACAATGAATTGAAAACTGACTCATTCGCAAATAAGGTGCGTTTTCGACTACTGCATGAAAGCTGTGAAAGGGCAATGATTTCTCTCTCGACCTCGGAAACAACCACCATTCACGTTCCTGAATTTTATGACGAAAAGAACCTAACTCTCAACATTACTCGTGTGAAATTTGAAGAACTGATTGCAGAAAAGTTAAAAGTTATTGGTGAACACAGTAATACAGTTATGCATGCTTCTGGAATTTCAAGAGATAGCATTGATGAAGTTATACTAGTTGGAGGCTGCAGTCGAATCCCAAGGGCCCAAGAAATTGTCCAGAGCCAATTTGGAAAGAAGAAAGTAACACGGTTAATGGGAATTGAACCAGATGAAGCTGTTGCATTTGGTGCGGCAGTGCATGGTGCTATTCTCGCAGCAGAACAGATTTGAAACTATGATTTATGTCGTGTTTTTATCGGTTTATTGTTTTTATAATGATGTTAAAAATGTATTATTGACTATGTATAATATGTATCAATAGTTTTTTACTCAATGTATTCTGATGATAATACAAAGTGAAATTAAATAGAAAAATTACATTTAAATAAAGTATTTCACTCGTTTATTTGCTAATCAGGTTGCCCCGCCCATTCATTAAATTGCTCAGCTTCTCTAATTAAAGGTTGTGTGAAGGCTTGAACCAATATTGCAATCATATCCTTATTCAAACGCTCACGTTCCCTAGCCAAGTCCTCCTTTTTCTGTCGCTGTTGTTCCAAAGTTTCTTTCCGCTTTCTTTGAGCTTCTTCAAGTCGTCGATGACGTTCTTGTTTTCTTATCTTTCGCATTTCGATCTCTTCAACGTTGTTGCTAACCTCGTTTATTGAACCCGAATTTAACATTCGGTGATCGTTCTTAATATCTACCACTCCTTGTCGTTCGTCTTCGATTGTTACTGTATCTTGGATTCTCTCTGGGTCAATTCTTTCCAATTTGCATGCTTGCCGTGTAGCAGTTTCACTTGTAGCACAACAAAGTAATTTCTTTACCTTCATTTTGAGTTGGAGAAGGATAAATAAAAACACTAGCAATGGAATCACAAGTGAGAAGTAAGCTAACCAGAAAACATACACATATGCCATCTCATAGGAATCATTATTAAGTGCAAATTGAAATTTTAAATGATTAACGGTTTTGGGTGTAACTTCTCTTAAATGTGGACAACGAAATGGGATTAATCTTTCCCTTTTCATCACGGTAAACAGTAATTAGGGGCAAAATGAGACCGAGAAAGTGTAAATTCCATAATAAATTACTTTTGCAATACATCAAGCTGACGAATAATTATTCAGTAAATCACTTATATTTCTTGCGTCTAAATATGAAGTCACAATTAATGAACTGAAAACTACCCTATTTTGAAGATCAGTACTGGCTATCCTCCTGATACTCAATACTTTTTAGAAAGTTTGTTTATGAACGCAAACAATGCTACCAAACCAGGAAGCTTTGTGAAAACTGATCATACAAATGCATGACGTTTTCATACTTACTTGATACTTGATTAAATATTGATATGCAAAAAAAACAACACGTCTCGTAGAGGCTGAGTCTTCTTATACGTCATATCTTGCAGGACTTCGTTCTATACTTCCTACTTGCCAATTCCAGCCGTTTACATTATTGTTTGTAACGGATGCTGTGTAAATTGTTACAAACTTTTGTTTGTATGACCTGATTCATGCTTGCTTCTACTTCCCCTTCCTCAAAGGTATGTCGCCACAAAACACACTTGGTTTAATCCAATATTTTGTTTCGTTCTCATCAATGGAAGTTACCGGCTACCTAAGAACCGATAAATTTCCTGCTTGTAATGAAGTTGTCTTGCAGTCTCTCAGTAAAACGTGCTTGTATGCAGACGGTGGATCCACGATCTCTTTCCGGAAATATTTTTGCAGTTTATAACTACTAAGAAATTATTTTTGCTCAACGTTCAAATTTCATCGCTGAAATTCCAATTAGTTTAGCTGAATTCAAGAAATATATAATTAATTATGGGAGGAAGTCAGTCAAATCAAAAGGATGAACAGGTAAATGTCTTAACCGTTAATTTACAAGATACATATTGTTGCGTAGAACATAAAATAGCAACGTTTTTATTTTTGGTCAATGGTTTGAGCTGACACGGTTAATGGTATCAAACCAGCCTAACCTTTAAATTTTCTGACAAATTACGATTGATACTGTCCATTTTTACTAAATAAATTTCAAGTAGTTTTTATTTCAAATTTATTTAAAAAGGCTATTAGACGGAGGGCCGAAATAGAGGCAGAGCAACAGCGGCGGCGTATTGCAGATGAGGTAATATTGACATGCAAAGCAAATTATAATTTTTCCATGAGCAGCAGCATTAGTGTTGGCATTTGAATTTAAAATGATCTTCCTTTTATTTTTTTTACATTAGGAGCTCCGACGAAAACAGGAATTAGAAACACAAGAACAAAATAGATTGTTAGAGGTACATAAACTAAACGAACACAAAGTAAATTAATATATTTTTTTAGATTTTATCATTTCACCCCAGATTCATTCACATTCATCAAAAAATGTCAAATTGTATCATTACATCAAAAAGTATCAGCTTTTGTGAACTTCCTGTAGCGTCAAAATTTCTTGATTCACTAACTGTTGCTGCTTCAAAATGAATTAAGTTGAAAATTGACATATTATGTATTTTATAATTTCAGGAAAAGCGACGAAAGGAAAAAGAGGAACAAGAGCAAAAGAAACGGCAAGCAGAACTAGAGGTAGGTAGAAAGGAAGGACATAATCATATCTATGCCCATTTCATCGTTCTTTATGAACATTTCAATTCTTATGTTGAATGCAGGAACGAAAACGTAAAGATGACCAAGAGCGAGCCGCAAGATTGGATGATCATCAACATGAGCAGGAAATGATGAAAATTCAGGGCACCGAAAAGGACAACCAAAGAAAAGATGAACTATCAGGGAAACAAATTGAATTGGAACATACCCGTTTAATGGACAGCCAAGCCAAAATATTTGACATTCTGAAAGATACATTTTCCAAAGTTCAGACTACTAGCATGAGCGAAGCTGCTTATGGAGCTTGTATTCTCCAGTCGATTCAAGCTGGACAACCTGTAGATAAGGACGTGCTGCTAGCTGTTACTTCGAAAGTACCTACTCCACCCGCTGCAGACATTGACCGCATCGTTGATAGGATGATACGACAGACCTGTGAAGAGGATGAAGATGGGTTTGTTGGCCGTGGTCCTTCAGACGTTTTAGTTCCATCCGGGGATCCAGAATATTAATAAAACAAAGGTAAACCAAAGTATTGTGTTCATCCAAAAGTTTTTTGCACATGACAGTACTTGTCATCTAATTTAAAATATACACATTTTTTATATTTGTAATTCTACCATTTTGATACAAAGTTCTAAAATTATAGTCCTGTACATACAACATGATAATCACACTCCAACCTGTGTACATTAATTTGATAAGTGCGCAAGTTGTAAGCAAAACTAATGAGTCCATGGGAAACTTTTGATGTCATTAAATGCTACACTAATCATAACGAAAAGAAAAAGTCGGGAAAATTATGGAGTAAAGCATGAATTACATGTATGCCTTTGGGTACCATACTAGTATAATGCAGATATTTACTAGTCTTACTACTCATCTCATAGTCACACATTTGCAGGCACCTTGAATAATTGATAGCATTAAAAGTTTCAATCTATCAGACCAGACTTGCATACAATCACACATAATCATATGAACGGAAGGATATTGCATAAAGTTATCTGCCCATTGAACCTTGCATCAAACATTTCAAATACAAAGTTTGGTGTTTTACCCATTTTGTTATAAATTACATTGCACTAGGTCCAGAGCAGAGACCCAGTCTTTTGCAACTACTTTCTGTCCCAGCTAACGATGTACCTTAGTCGAAGCTACGATTGTGATTTGTCTTGATTAGGCATGGACCACATATTATAGTAGGATGAATAAAACGAGAATTCATATGAGTAAAGGATAGTCCTTACAATGCCCCTATTATCTATAGTTCAACTTCAATCCTAAATATCTACAAACCATATTTCCTTTTTCTGTATGGTCAACAATGGTTGTTAATTTCTTTCACATCCTTCCATCCAAAACCCGGCCGACGGCTCATATTACATAAAACTATATTTTTTATACATTACATCCACTTCCATACTCCGCTTATGAGCTTCTCAAAACTGGGAGCAGACGTGTTATATTATACGTATATCTGATTGCGGAGAAGACATAATACAATACACGTATGTCCAGATTCCTTCCACTGGCCTTTTCGTTGGGATACACAACAAACTGTATATTTGTATAATATTTTGTTCCTTACAACACTACTGCTATATTATGTACCTCAACTTAAGTACAGAATGCATAAGTGCATGTTGAAACGAAATATCCTCTACTTTGTGTTAGGAACAAGACCTTTGTGAAAGAATTTCGTATGATGATGTGATCATGCAGAGATGACTTGCATTGCATTGACTGTTGGATGTTTTCAACTGGATGAGTCAGATCAGAAGAAACATACAAATAAGACTAACAAACGGAACTCCTGACTTCATTGCAACCATAAACAGTTTTTTAAAAGTAAGTCAGCGTCATGCATATAACTCCTTTAGGCTTACAATGTTGACATCATAAACTCTTCAGGAAGAATACGTGTAAACAATAGCTCTGACTGAAAAACACGTCACTGTTGCCATTCATGATCATTTAAGAGTAGTTTAAGATAGTGTCATTAAGTTTGGTGGATGCGATCGACTCGCTGATCTGATAAAGTTAAGACAAGTTTATGGGTAATTAAAGTTGAGGAATAATAGGTAAGTTGATTGCATTACTAAAAGGAATTAAGACATTTTTTGGTGTAGAAATACAATGGAGGATTAATCAACATCATTGATTGGGGTTAAATGAAAAAGACAAGTGACAACTTCTGTTACTTCCGAATATAACAAATATGGAAAGCATTAAGTTAATGCGTAAAAGTATTTTTCATATTTAAGTCGAATAGTACTGAAAAGGGACTCGTAAAATGTTTAACTTTTTCTATGCGTGATGAACAAAACACAATAACGATGTGATACAACAAGCAGTGACTCATCAAGTTGTAAAGCACTTCGTGACAGTGTGTCATCCGATCTGATAACGATAAGAGTTACATTTTTATTAAGTTAATACATGTATGTATGTACTCTGCATGAGTGATAAGTTAAGGATTGTATGGTATATTCAATTATAATATCTGTAAAAAGTTGTAAGTGAAAACTAGGACATTGTGCAATGAAAACATTATTTGAACCTTTTGTCCTGATTGATTATGATTGATAATAACAGTTTCAATTTTGCTGAAATATTTTGCGTCTATTTTTTTTTTGCAGAAATAGCATTGGATTTAGTACGAACGAGGAGTGATCTGACACCAGCTCATCTTGTCCGAACTAATTTTAATCGGAAAATACTTAACTAACAGTTTGGACCCGTTGACACAATGACGGATTTGTTAAGTGCACCGTTGAAGAAGGCTTCTGATGTGGATCTTTTGAAGCCACTGAAGAATATCATTTCCGGAATTTATTCCACAGCTGATAAGCCTGAAGACTACGGTGGTGCCATAATTGAAACGAACAAGCTGAGAGGGCAGGCGTTATCAAAAACATTGGACAAGTCCCAGCCAGCTTTGGATCTTTTGTATAGGTGAGAGATTTTTATTCAACTGCTCCAAATGTTTTAATTTGAGAATGTGTACAATTTACAGGAATGCAATACTAATTGATGATGTTTTTGCCTACAGATATTATGACCAGATTGCGGCTTTGGAAAATAAAATTCCACCTCATGAGGTGAACATTCCATTTAAGTGGAAAGATGCTTTTGACAAGGGATCTTTGTTTGGAGGACGAGTTAGCTTGAGTGAGTGTTAATGGTTTTAATCGTTTCTGTGTTAATGTTTGGTAAATTAAATCTAACGATTTCTTATTTCCTAATTTTTCAGCTGTTCCATCATTATCATATGAGAGAGTATGCATTTTATATAATATTGCTGCTCTACAAAGCCAAGTTGGTGCTGCTGGTCGAATTTCTGATTCGGATGAAGAATTAAAAACTGCTGCGAAATTATTTCAAGTACGTATAATTACTTCTGCTTACCCTTTGTGCTTAGATAATGCGTGTCATAAATTGTGCGTGTATAATAGCAGTACACAATTTTTTTTGTTTTAATTTAAGCTGTCGTCTGGAATATTTGCACAATTAAAATCAGCAGCTTCAACAATGGGTGGTCAAGAACCAACTCCGGATTTGTCTGCAGATGTTGTCTCGGCCCTTTCTGCGTTGATGTTGGCACAGGCTCAAGAAATATTTGTAACAAAAGCTGTCCAGGATAAAATGAAAGATGCCATTGTTGCAAAGTTGTGTGTCCAAGCGGAAGACATGTATGCAGATGCGTTAAGGCAAATGCAAAGAGATACGGTTAAACACTTGTGGGATAGAGAATGGTTACCTATTGTAAGTCGATTAATATTTATCAAAATATCAATTTAAAGCAGTGTTACTACTCATACTATTAATTAATCCGAATTGTATTATACTCAGGTTGCTGGAAAACAAGCTGCCTTTTCAGCCTTGAGCCAATATTTCCAAAGTCACGTATGTGGCCAAAAGAAACAAGTCGGAGAACAAATAGCTAGACTAAACCACTGTTTGGAAGTGTTGAAACAAGCACAAACGCGTTCTGGAGTTCCTAATTTCTTTGCTGATTATATAAATAAGGCTAATCGAATGGCTGCTGAAGCAAAGAAAGACAACGACTTTATTTATCATGAAAGAGTTCCTGAAACATCTTCCCTCATGCCTATTGACAAAGTGGCATCAGCTAGATTAGCTAAACCGACACCGGTTCCCGAGAGACTCAGCAATAACTTCAAAGATTTGTAAGTCTCAAAGACTCTGATCGTCCAACTAACTCTATTTCTGCTTATACATCCGTCACGGACTGTACCCTTTGTTTGTGTAATGAAAATTGATTTTGTGTTTGTATACAGATTCGAAGAAATGGTTCCTGTTGTGGTTCATCAAGCAATGGCATCCTGTGATGTTAGGAAAACCGAAATAACAAATTCCAAAGTTGCACAGTTAAGAGAAGCGTCCCAGTTATTGAACTCTATCCTGGCGTCACTGAATCTTCCTGCAGCTATTGAAGATTCGAGTGGTGGTGCAGATGCTGTGCCGCAGTCCTTAAAAGAAAAGGCTGTAGGTGTTCAGGAAGCTGGAGGAATCAATTCATTAATGAAATCTGTTAATGACTTACCTGAATTGGTTCAGAGAAACAAGGAAATCCTTGATGAGGTACTCATTCATGTTACATTATTAATGAAAGTTATTTGGGGAAAGTTAACAAATATTGCAATTATGCCCTTTGTCCATGTAGGCTGAGAGAATGCTGCGTGAGGAAGAGGAATCAGACAATCAGTTAAGAGCACAACTAAGAGAAAAATGGACGAGAACATCATCGGATAAACTGAATGGAACATTTAAGACAAATGCTACACGATACCGTGAAATTCTTAATAACGCTCTCGCTGCGGATGAAGTTATCAGAGGAAAGTTAGCAACTCATCAACAGGCCATCGAAAAGCTTACAGGAGGTGAAGCTGGAGTCTCGGACTTCCTTCCAAGAGACACGTCTAATAAAGTGCAAGGGTCTGAAAGTGCGAAAGAAAACTTGAAGCAGTTAATGAGACAGGTATATTAATAATTATTTACATAAAGACTAACGACCTAACATTCAGTCTATAGTCATATGTGATATGATGACAACTATAAAATATGCTAATTTTAACATTTATCTATGACCTATGATGAAGGTGGAGCATCTGAAGTCGGACCGAGAGTCATTGGAGGAAAGTATCAAAAATATGACTTTCGACCTGAGGACACCATTTTTAAGTGCTCTAGCACATGACGGAGCAATTAACGAACCAGCAATATCAGTAGAGCTAATTGGAAAAGCATTTTCTCCTTTGGAGCATCAAGTGAAAGAATCATTAGAAAAACAGGAAAGTTTAGTTGCTGCAATCCAACAGAACAGCGACGAATACTTTGGTAGAAAACCTGGAGGTGATACGCTTAGTCGTCGGGATCAAGCTATGAGACAACTAGCAGAAGGATACGATGCATTCATGGACCTTCAAAATAATTTGAAAGAAGGAACCAAGTTTTATAACGATCTTACTCAGGTAATATTTAATATGCGTATTCCGGAAAAGCATATAAAGTAACTTCAGTTATTTTTAAGAACAAACACTTACTGATTAACTTTCTGCCTTTTCAGCTGCTACTTGCTTTCCAAAACAAAATTGGAGATTTCTGTTTTGCCCGTAAAACTGAAAAAGAAGAGCTGCTAAAGGATGTCACACGTGAAGCCTCCACTGCATCTTCCCAACAAGCTCCTCCGCCACGTCCACCACCGCCATCAGTGCCACAAGCTCCTGCATCAGCAGCAACTGCACCACAATACACCTCGGCCCCTGCTCCACCACCTGGTAGCGGACCTCCATCATATTATCAAACCCAACAACCAGGATCCATGCCTCCATATCCTTCAGGATATCCACAGGCAATGCCAATGCCTTATCAGGCGCCCGGCGCTCCTTATCCAGCTTACACACCCATGCCAGCCACCTTTAATCCATATGCTACTTATCCTCCACCATCAAGTAAGCAATCTAAGTTCTCACGCTATTTCGAGGTTCCAATTTTCAATGGAATGTTCACATTACTTCATTATTTCTCTTGTCGTTTGTTTTCTAGATTATGCTTATCCACAACAACCAATGGGCTATCCACCACAGCAGCCTTATTATCAACAGCCACAACAACCTCCGCCACAATGATAAGTAGTTCACGCGGATGCAGAAGGGTGTGTGTGTGCAAGTTTAAATGAGAAACTATGTGATGGAACAGAACATGGAAGTTTCCATTTTCGAATAACGTTTTGGATAAAATAAATTATGAAATTATATTAGATGGACTATCAGGCATGCTTTGTTATAAGTATCACAATAGAATATTTGTTGTACTTTGAATGGCTTATGTCATTATGTAACTGAATTTTCAATTGTCAGTTAATTTTTAATTTTTGTTAAGCATAAATGAAGTAGATTATATTTAATATTTACAAACCCTAAAATTTTATTCACTGAAAAAGATACACGCAATGGATAAAAACAATCTATGCATAAAATCCTAATGGAACACTATACTAAAATCTAACATATAAATCAACAATTTAATTTCAATCTCGTTTCTGCTTTTTCTTCGGGACGTCATCGTCATCATCTTCATCCTCCTCATCTTCGAGTTCTTCGTCTACATCTTCACCACGCAGCTTCTTGACAAACATATGAGCTTTGCCAATTGGTCCGAATCCTTTACCGTCGACATCTACATCTCTTGCTTCGAACGTGTGAAAGGGTACCGTGGATAACCATTGCATCATTGATTTCTCTTCATTTTCAGTACGTGTCACTTCAGGGTATATTTTGTCTTGGCAAAATTGTTCAATTTTATCTTCAACATTGTCCCAAATCAAAGGCTCATGAATACCATCCTTCCCAAACTTCCGATTATACTGATCATAATGTACTTCGCCAAGCATTAAACCCAATCCAGGCGCCATTGGGATATCAACTTTATCCAATGTGAATGCACTTTTCATTGTTTCTTCACTAGCGAAACCTCTCAGCATTGCTACGACAAGACCAATCATTTTTCTGATTTGATGTAACATGAAACTTTGCCCCTTAATTTTTAGCACAACGTATTCCAGTCCATCCTTTACGAATGGGTCGGACGCTGTGAAGCTCATAATGAAGCGTTTAGAACTTGGATCAGTAGGTTTCCTTCGTGAAGTGAAATTATGAAAGTTCTTAGTCCCCTCGTAGTTACTCAGTTTTTCACGGACACTAGCTAATACTTCAGGCGTAATGCGATAACTTTCCGTGACATCCTGTTCCAGAGGTACAAATGCAAATGTTGGAATCATGTACAAATAGGTTCTAGCACTGCAAGCTATTTTAGCATCAAATCCGTGCGTAACCCTTCTAAAGTCCAGGACTCTAATTTGATCAGGAAGGTGCTTATTAACCGTGTCCGGCTCGAAAGTTTTGGGAACCTTTACAGAAATGATTTGTCTTGCTGCTGATACATTTTTATCAGTTCTGGCAGCTCTCTGAAACCTAATTGACTTTGGCTTTTGAAACCCTTCCTCACTTACAAATCCAGCGTCGAGAAAGGCTTTCATGAGGTCATTTTCGATTGTTTTAGTGCCGTTATTTTGCATCTGCATGCCAAAATAGCCTTGTCCATTGTAACTAAGAAGAATGGCAGCTTTGATAAGTTTCATCCTGCTGGGACGATCAGCGTTGGGATCAATGCTGCCAGTGTTTTTGTCACTTTCTGAGGTCACATTTGACTGTACATTTTCAACAGACACTGACTTGGATGAAGTTTCTTCTAGTTTTACTGCAGGAGCTTCGGAAGTAGTAACACTAGTCTCTAATTCCAGAGGTTCCTCCTTCACGACTGGCACCACAGATTCAGTTCCGGTAGACGCCATTCTGTGACTTTGATGAAATTTCAAGTTACGTGTAGCCCTGACAAGTGGGTTGGACCAAGTGAAACAAACCACTGGAGAATTTGGAAACTTGGCCGGTACTGATGTCAGGATTGCTCTGCTTACTGCTATACTACTGCAGGTCATAAGAAGGTTACTAATCTTTGCAGCCATTCACCCTTCCGGTATATACTGCGGCTGCGGCTGGAATTAAAAAAACAACATAATTATATCATAAGCATGCTATATAAAACTAGCAGTAGCTGACAGCGACACAAAGCCCCACATAACTTAAGGTACAGGTATGCTATAATGTATTAGATCTTTATAAAGCAATTGCCATGCTATTTATACCTAAACTAGCAATTTACCTTATGGACGTTCTTTCTCGCTTTTGTGTAGGCTATATTTTATCTACACTGCTGGTCACTAACTATCCAACATTTGTTTTCTCCAGTGATTAAAATTTGCCTCGCTGTTACTCGCAAGTGAGATGGAAGTTGGGTGGTGGAAATTGTTAAAGATACACCTGAAAATTAATCAAACCGGTTTTTATTATTTGTTGCAATAAGCATCGTCAGTGATTGTAAACTACAGGGGTTTCTTGACACATGTACAGTGATACTGTCAACGAGAAGGTATGTAGAGTAAGCCAGTAAAACATTTTTATAAAATAAACATTTTCAATTCTTCAATCAAATATAACTAAACTAATTGAGTACTACTGTAACTACACAAAGCGTTATCGTTTTGTTACGTACCTTGCGCTTTTGCGGTATAAGTCCAATACAATTTGTCAGTTATAAATCACTCCGTCCAAATGTAAAGTCATTCTATCATGACTTTCACCATCATGTAAGTAAGTTTCAGAGTTTCACATAGAAATATTTTTAGGGAACACGTTGCTTTGCTTGTTCCGCTGTCTTGTTGCTTGTTTTAACACAAACTTGGACAACATGAGATTGCTTAGGTAGATAGATCCAATGCATTTTGCTTGATTGTCTATCGAAGCAAAGCTCATGCATAGTCAATAGTCAGTAAAGTAAGTGAACGACCAACCGTTACTTTAATGTACTCTGACATGCATTTTGTTATGAGACATTAATCAGTTATATTTTTATTGAGAAATGAAGCAATAACGTTCGCCAAAGAAAGCAAAAAGAAAATACTATGTTGCTTGAACCTGTGTTCATTCCATGGTCAACTCCATAGTATCTTTAAATGTCTTGACGTAACTTCTGTTTTTAACAACATCCGTTTTCTAATTGCAATCAAGCTACCGAATAGATGAAGCAGAGAGAATTTTTTTTCTTCCAATAATAGAATTCTACCGAATGTTTAAAGATGTTCTTCATATGAAAAATATCAAGGTGTAGTACACAAATACTACACCTTGATGATGGTTCTATAAAATTTAATTTTCCAAATATGGTCGTCAGTAAATACCGTCTACAGATATACGCGCTGCACATCTCAAAAATCCAGTTGACATTGGAGTGAAATATTCAAGTAAGGAATCCATGATGTTTCAATGACCTTACGAAACAGTTCAACAAAGAGATTTAGTCATGACTCGTTTAGCGTAAACTTCAATGTAATCTTCGTCCTTATAAATTACGTCTTCTGGAATCATGAGTGGAGATGGATGGGATTATCGATTATCTCTTCCAGTAGCAGGCAAACAGGCCGAAGATGAGAATGCACATTAAACTAGGAAAGCATTTTATCTGAGGAATTCCATCCACGTGTGTAGATCAAGTACCTATGTCATAATAATATCATATTAGTACGCTGGATCTGAAGATATGCTGGACAAAAAACAAATTGAAAACTGTTTTTACAAGTACGGGTTTTGCTTCGAGGGATAATTTATTCCATCCAGTCTTAAGACAGGTTGCTTGATTGAATGCACATTGCATTGGTTGTAGAGATGAGAATCTATTAATCGAATCCAGTTGGACAAGTACAAAGAAAAATGCTGAGTTACGTAACAATTGTAAAACTCATGAGGTGTATCTGTCGCCGTCTGTAAACGCATTGCATTGTTTCAATAATTACATCCCACTCAAAAAGCATTCATGTAAATCATTTATTAAAATTTTCTTGGAAGAATGATTAGGCTGTAGCTGTAATCAAATGCAATGTATCACATATCACATCATATCATGACAGCTAGTATTTCAATATGAGTTGCGTCAATATCAAAAACATATCAGCATAACCATAAGAATTTTAAGCCAAACATTCGTTTGAATAGGCTACATCCTATCGTGCCATTATCTGGTGTCCAGTAGTCCAGTCCCAGTTCGCACTAATACTGTATACGCTGACTCTCAGGTTTGAAGGTATGCATCTATTACATTGCATACAAAATATTGATTCACATTTGTGAGTATATAACGTTAAACGTTTATCTGTAAACATACTTGGTTCATCATGTCGAGGCTTCACCTGCAAACAAACACCCCTCTTGAAGATCAATAAAAGTCGAAAGCAAACGATGAAAATTTGTTTTTCATGCACTCTCAGTGTTTGTTGTAAAAGGATGTCAGAGTTGATAGAAGATATAGGGTGTTAAGCATACAATGTTATCATGAAGAACTAGAGGTTCCGATTAAAGCGATTGAATAACAAAATCATTGGCCTGGATCAGTATTTCCAGTCACTGAACTATTTAGTTAGCTGCTAGCATTCTTCGGAGATATTTGAGAATTAAAATCACTAACATCATGGGTCCTAGTTCTAAGATATGTGTTCTTCTCACAATATGTGGGATATTATTGGTCAGTTAAAGTTACTAGCATAAATACGATAAACTATTTCTTCCTTCATACGTAACCATTATGTTTTTGCTCTTTATACCAGGGTGTCGTCCCTTTAAACTCCGGGAAAATGAGTAAACAAGCAGATGAGGACCTTCCCATGGTCTATGAATACTTTAGAAACTCTTCCAACAACGTGGTCGGTCTTGTTGCGGAAGCTGATGGCTTCAAGCTAAATGGTAAAAAGTTAAAAATTATGAGTGGTGCTATGCACTATTTCCGAATTCATCCTGACTTGTGGAGAGATAGACTGAAGAAATTAAGGGCGATGGGAGCCAATACAGTGGAGACCTACGTGGTATGAATGACTATGAGTTATGAAGTGGTTTAGTTTTGAACCTTATTCGTATGAAAACTTCTCAAAATGTACATTCCTTTGTTCTTCAACACAAAGCCATGGAACTTGCATGAACCTAAAATGGGTGAATTCGATTTTGGAAATGGAACAAATGACATGTCCATGTTTCTGGATGTCAGGAGGTACTTGCAAATAGCCCAAGAAGAGGATCTGTTAGTATTATTTCGCCCTGGGCCTTATATTTGTACTGAATGGGATTTTGGAGGTCTTCCGAGGTTGGTTAGCATGCCGTCATTAGCGTAGGCTATGAGAGAATCCATCCAATATATGAAACTCGATTGCCACGTACATTTTATTTTATCTCAAACTGCTGCTAAAATTAAAGATCACAT
>JAQGAP010000492.1:0-33544 GCA_034697805.1 Orchesella bifasciata | reverse complement strand
GAATTGTTCCTACTGCCAAATAAATATAATTTAGTTCGTATTTTAAAAGTGCATTTCACTTAAATCCGTTACAATTACGTTAACACTCACATTTGGGTATAAAACTGGTGGAATAAACTGAAGCGAAGGTTCTTTCAATACTAACAATCCGGATCTGTACTCTGAATATTTTGAAAACTAAACTGGCTAAAATCATTAGAATTCAAAGCGGCGAGTTTCGTATTTGTCAGTGCTGGTGCTGAATCCTAATTGGACAACGTAGAAATGAAGTGCATGGACTTTTTTTGCCCAATTTGCAGCTACAGAATAAGTGTTATTTAAACAATTTTATAGTCCTTGCATCTGTCAGCCGTTTCAGACTAATTTTTGTTTCAGTAGTTTCGGGTGTGAATGCTGCTAATTTTACCAGAGAATTATATCTGTCTTTAAGTCATGCGTGGTATCACTTCGTCATGCTTTTAATAATATATTATTTTGATTTATTGTGAAACAACCGACCAAAATCCAATATGGGATGCACACCTAATTACCATTATCCTTATACAAGGCATTGTTGCGTCGCTGGACAATTTGCAATGTAAAATATTTTGGATGGCTTGAGGGCTACTAGGTTTTCTCAGATGTAAACGTCTTTCCTCCAGTTTCTCAAAAAGTTAGTAGCCACACGAGAAACATGTTTTGCCAAGTTGGCCTAGCATTTTTGAAGTTATGGTCTACAAATTCCACACATGACGAGCAATTATCACTTCAATAAAATAAGGCGGATGCATCAAGTAGAAATGTTGTGCGGATATACATATTCTAGACTTGGGGGCATAAAAGACATGACATAGATGAAGATGATCGTGATGACTACGTCACGATACTAATCAACGTCAATATACATTCCCCTTCAATCAAACAACACATTAAGCGTCGTGCCATGCCATTTACCCATTTGCAACAAAATTATTCAATCTCCAGTCAAGCCACATCTGCAGTCTTAATATAATGTCACTCTTGTCAGTTCCCTATACATACTAACTAAGTTTAAATGGTAACTTGAATAAGGATTAGTTTTGTGTAAATGCAAGTTTAATCGTATAATTATCGCATTACATCAAGGGCACGACATTTTTCTAGCCTTGGAATTGAGAGAGAGTCAAGTAAGAAATGAGTGTAAATTAGTGTGACTGAGAATATGTGTACTAAATCCTTTTGCGAGGAAAATTTTATGCATTTATTTTCCTGAAATGCCTCCTTTTTCCATCATCACATTCAGGTGAATTAAAACAAACTCTGCTGACTTGTCATGTTTTTCTAATGAAGCCCGTGTTCCATAATGTTATACAGTTGTTCTACATAGATTAATTATATATTATTCAGATTAATCTTTGGTTGATCTATTATGCATGCATGCATGCGTGCATTTCAAGCGGACATCAGTTTGTATGCAAATGAGAGAGCAGGGTAGAAACGCAAAGGAGTTTGGTAAGCAAAAAAGGAATGTATTGCGCATTTTTCAGCTCAAATTACATCCAAGCTTTATCTCTCAAATCAAATCGCTCTTGTGTTATGCCGCATCAATTGCATAGACAAGGTAATTAATTAGAGAAGAAGATGAGGGAAGAAAACCTTGTGAATAGTGAGCAAACCTATGTATCAATGTGACTATAATGTAAATTATAAACGTTGAGTTTAGGTATTCCTCTTGTCAGTTCCTAACCTAAAAAATTCACGTGCTGTTGCCACGCTGGCTGCTGATTGCTTGGAGATATATATGTAATATAATTACTAATTAATTCCATTAAGAACTCGTTTTTGTAAACGAGGAGAGGAGCAAAGATAAGCAGAGAAGAGCAAGTGATATTACATTAGAAATGGGAAATGAATGCGTTTACTCCTTTCGCATTCATTCGTTGGATTGGATCGATTGGATGAGAGTGTGAGAAGCAACAAGTTACAAGGCATTGTAGAAAAATGACATGCTGCTCTTCTGATGAGCCCCTCTCTAATCACAAATCGTGTGTGTATGGATAATGCAATTGGTATGAATAAAAATAAGAATTTGTTGTTTACACTCATCATTCCAACCCATATTACGTACATAAACATAGCCATTTCACTTCTTGAGAAACATGCGTCATTGAGATATTTCTTGTTCAAAAGGAGAAAAACAATTTCCTTCAACATTCATTCCAATCAGAAAGGCCTTCTTTGAGATTTATGAAGAAACAAGAGTTTCAGATAACAAGGCATAATTATAATGAAAAAAACGCATGAATGAATTTTATTCAAAATTCTCACTTTTCCCCTATATATTAATGACCTTGTTGTTGTTTAGTTCAGTACTGGATTGGATTGAGATATGAGAAGGGTTTGTTACCTTGTTGTTGGCGTGAAGCACCATCAGGTTACTGTCAAGCAGTTTGTTAGGATCCGGGGGATTGTTCACCACCGGCGGTGAACAAAGTTCGCCTTTCAGTTCCGGCTCCTGTTAAAGTATACGACAGAACAGTTTATTAACCTAATTTCGTGCACTCACATCTGGATTTAAATAGCCAATTGTTTATGCATCGTCAGGTGTTTCGCATAATATGTTTAAATTATATTGATAAGCATGGACTAATGTGAATGCTACCAAATAATCTTATCATCAACACAGTAATTGATCTGAGAGTATTATCTAATCATCGTAGATGAGTTAATAATTATAACAGGTAGTGAATTAACGCACGTGGTTTGACGATGACTCGTCGTTGTTCGTAATATACAGTTTAGTTGAGAAGCCTCCGTTGTCTGAGCAAGACTTTTCGTGGCATTGATGCATAATATTTGTGATGGGCCACAAAGTTCCCATGCAAAAGCATGTAAAACCTTGACAATGAAGAACAAAAGCGAGCAAGTGTTTTCTCAATGCTGCTGAAGATTAAGACTCACAAATTTCACTAATTATCACACACTTGCAATACAACAACATGGTTGAGAAAACCAACTCCACCACAGCTAGCCCAGCAACTAGGCACGAATCCACGCATGCCTGTCACAAAATACATTCAACCGAATTCACCGTCTCGTCAACTTTCTTGGAATTTCTTTCAACTAAGCTCCCTATTTGTTTGTCGTCTTATGTAGATGAGTAGCAAAAGCCTTGCTTTGGATCTCAGAGTCCTATTGTAAGCTGTGAGATTTCTTTGGGTCTAAATGACACACAGGAATTCCCGAGTAAAAAAAGAATTCCAACGAGAGAGGACAAATGAAAAACAGGGTCGAACCGATAACTTTTACTTCACTGACAGTTTCCTCAGAAAGAGCATATCGTCATACTAATAAACGTCATGGGATTCAAAAGGCACAAAACTGTTTAAAGTCAACCCTTTGTAGCTTCAGTTCCAATTGCAAACGTTTTTACTTGACCGCCAATGAGTTGTGCACTCGCAGACTGAAATGCAACAATACAATACCTTTAAAAATTTGACGTGAGGGAGCAGGCTTTTGGTATTTAGCAGCCGTAAAAAATGTTCTGATTCTCTCACTAACTAACTTTCTAAGACTGGACAGGTCGACGCGTACATCTTGAACCTAGCCGATCATCCATTCAGTGCTATGTAGACACACAGACTCTCTCACATAGTTCATAATATTACAAGGCAGACTATGTTCAGTTGTCCGGTTCTCTTGGCAAACTTTACTTGCAGATTCTGTTGGTTTGGATGAAATATATATGTGTGTATGTACGTATTCTTGTTCTTTGGTCACAAAAAAGTAGAATGAACGGGGACGAGAGACGAGTATCTGGTTGTCCATAACCATAACCGTTGCAGACAGAGC
This sequence comes from Orchesella bifasciata, assembly GCA_034697805.1. Lineage (NCBI taxonomy): Eukaryota > Metazoa > Arthropoda > Collembola > Entomobryomorpha > Orchesellidae > Orchesella > Orchesella bifasciata. The sequence goes on along the minus strand of JAQGAP010000492.1, from coordinate 29,734 downwards.
GAGGCAATAAGCCAAAGCCAAGTTAGTAAATCTCGTTACTTTTTTCTCTCGCTCTCCCACTAGTTGCTGCTCTTCTGTTGATTTAGGATTAATGCAAATTGAGGCGTATAAATAGTGTATGTAATGTAATGTCAGTGCACACTACATTTTTTCGCGTGTGGTGATGATGACGATGAGCATGATACACTCTTTGAATAGGTGTATTATCGTTTTTCCCATCTCTCTCGTCCGTAATAATAGTGTACATATGATACGATGTACACAAAAAAATTGTCCATGCAACATACCTATAATACATGTGTAAATAAGTAAAAAATGGATTTTTTAAACTTTTTAGATGATGCCAATAGATGATGATGTTGCGATGCATGGAGTTCTACAAAGCACAATAATTTCAAAGACAGACGGGAATAGAGTGAAGGCTCTGTTGAATTAGTCTTCTTTTTTTTGCCCTCTCGGATTATCCCACAAGCAAACAAAATACAAACAAATGCATGCATAAAATATTGTACATATTCCTCTACACATTCACTTTTGCAAAGCAGTTAAACCAGTAAGAGATGCTTATGTGTAGCGTAACGTAACGCAACCTACAACCTAATGTAATCTGTATGGCAACTCTTTTTTGACAAAAAATAAATGAATCTTTGGGCATAAGCACAACTGGCAAAAAAGAAGCGGATTCATTCCTTCTTATGCATATCATCAGGAGAATGGAGTTGGCAAACCAGGCTTTGCACTTGCCACTCAAGTCTTTTTGACTTGTTTGCTACTTAATGTAGTCGGAATTTCCATTCTCTCTACATAGTTTTCCTAGTCAGATGGAAATTTGTGCATTTTGGTGTCACCATTCATTCACACATAATGAATAGCTCACCGTATGTACCCAACACCCGTTCTTTATCGAACCGATTGGAAATAAAAAATGCATAAAATTGCATAGTATAAAATGGCCAAGTGGAAAAAGAAATAAGTTGGAAAGAAAGTCATAACATGAGCAACAGCCACAACACTAAACGGTTACCCCTTTTTGTGTACATGAAATTGACTTTTTCAGATTGGAGACGACAAAGTTGCAGCTCAAAGTACCGAAAATTCTTAGCTATTTTAACGAATAGCCTACAGCAATATGAGCAAGATTTAGCATTACAGCGCCCATCAAGACCTTTACCATATCTTTCATAGTCATATGCAAATAACAAAGGGGCTTGTGGAACAGAAGATCGTCTCATTTGATGTGGTGGCGATTCAATAACATCCGATTCTCCTACATAGTATTACACACTTCCATGCAAACTGAATGAAATGATGATGATCATTTAGCCCACAGCACTATATCCCATTTCACTCGCGCAATGTAACGTGTCTTTGGATTTCAGTTACATAATACCTGTGTACTGCATGAGTAATCCCATGCGGATATGCTCACGTTTTTTGCCTAATAACCGGAGGTGGAGACTGCTGGAATATCCAATCGAGAAAAAACTGGAAAGCGAAATATTATGTATGGGTTGTGTTATAGACGATATTGTTTCTAGTTTTCAACACAAGGCAGGACAAAACCACAGAAGAGAGTAGAGGTGCAACTGGAGTAGCGAAAGTGAATAGTAGACATCTAAGCTGAATGTTCATTTTAAGTTGGCTATGCATAATGGGATGGACACAAGCGAAAAAAGTATCTACTAGCATATATATATTTGTAATGTGTGGAAGTTACTTTAGACGCGGACGAGGCGCAAGGCAAGGTCAAGTCCATGAAAAAGTATGTATAAACATGTTTGATGTGCATGCGTCTTCTTGAAGCTTGCGAACAGGATTTCATTTATTTAGAACCGTACACCGTGCTCATTATTCTTTTTGGACATGAATAAAAGATTGAGTGGTATGTACGTAGGCGGATGGATGAGATGCATGATTTAGAAGAAGAAGCTAGGGATGCGAGCATGATTTGAGATTGTAGGAGAGCCACAACAGATCAACATGAACAGAGGCATCCGACTGGACATCTCTTTGTCTACTTCTACTCCATGTTACGCATTCTTTTTTGCATCTCTTATGCTCCTCTACTATCGTGCAGGCGAAGGATGCTGATTTTTATCATAGGCTAGAGAGGAGGCATGCGAATGCAAAGGTAATAAATAGGGCTACATCGTTCTCAAAATCAACAACTTGAAAAAACACCGCGATGAGGTAAGGCAGATTTACGCTAAATTTCATGAATTCAGTTCAGAATGCGTGCGCTTCGTCTAGTATGTAATAGATGCACCATCCGTGCTATATTTTCTTTCTTTATGCTGTTAAAATCGTTTACACTGTTGTCTCCAATGCTTTTGCTCCGGATAGGTTTAATTTTTGACTTGTTATGGGAAGCAATATTTAGCATACGTACCTGCATGTCACGAATGACAGAAGTCTTGCAATCCGTTGATAGCTGACTATTATTGTTTTGTGGGATTTGCTTGACGGTATACGAGCACGAGTTGCCCATGTTTGTCTTGGCAATTGGAGGTTTTGCAATAAGACTCTTATGCGGAGGTAGGCCACCTTTCTGGAAATTGTTGACGAGTGGGGAAGAAATAGAAGGAGCACTGTCCACTCCTCCAACCTCGGGTTGTTGATGATGTTGATTTGTCTTCTGATATGATTCCAGAGCTGCTACCACAGCAGCTACGGAAACTGCGACTTCTTCGTCCTCCTCTTCCTTCCCTTCCACGTCCGCACTTGGCAAAGGAGACTCACTGGGATACTTGGGGTACTTGTCAGGTTTGTGACCTAGCACAGCTCCTCCGTTGGATTTTGCTGAGGTGAGGGTGGCATTGGCACTACTACTTTTGTTAAACAGGCGAGATGTGGTCTTGACGTCCTCTTCCGAACGGGACTGTGAAATTTTGGGATGATGCGTTCCTCCGCCAGTTTTATCCGTGTTGTTGAGCAGCTTCTTGGAGTAATTTGTACCAAAGGCACGATTAAGAAACCGTTTGACACCTCCACTAGCACCGCCACCAGGTTTAGTCGTCGCACTTGGGGAAATGTCGGCTCGTGACTCTGCTCCACCAACGTGCCGATCTGGCGAACGCTGATAAAGCTCCTTGGGAGACCGTTGTTGTTGCATTACAAATTGGGGTTTGTGCTCACTATTTGCTCAACAACAAAATTGATGTAGTTAATGAGGAAAGAATAAAGTATGCTCAAATCCTATTCTTTCATTTCATATGAAGCTCGTTTGCATGAGAAAGTGCTTCTTCTTTGAACTGAATAGCTTGCTTTGGCATTTGTTTGTGGAGGCTTTGACAGCAGCTTCTAATGAGATTATATTGAATAATTGCAGTTCTAATGATTTTTAGCACTTATATTTCCTGACCTTGACTCGCCAAAAAGATCCTGTTCAATGTGCTGCATGGGATTGATGCTAATGATATTTACAAATAGCGAGACTCATACTACTTATTTGACTTTCATAAGAGGACACTATTCAATGAACTGCAAATACTTAGGCACGGCACGTCCTAAAATTTAATATTCATCCACTCCACTCTGTCCAGCATGAGCAGACCTTCCTCCCAAAAAAAGCGTTTGCTCTTCACGACTCCACTCTTCACTCTTGAGCGTAGAAATTTAAGCGCGCAGCTACACGGTCCATTGACAAACTGCTCTACGACTATTCATAAAACTTTCTGGGTTTTCCGGTAAAATTAACGGAACGGGTTATTGATTAAGTCCTTTTCCAGTTCGTTCGCTCGATGAGGAAAAAATAGGGTTTTTGTATCAAACAAAAAGATACATATTATATTAACGATGGAGAGCAGGGAAAAGACAAGCGTCCTCAGATCAAACAGTTCACTACTGGTATAGAGTGCCACTATAGGAGCAGCTCTAGCTATGTTCTTCCAGCTTCAAGTATAAATTTGCTATGCATGCGCTTTTATTGCAAGAGTTGCTCCACCGCGTGATAACGCATATATGCAAGCGAGTGAGCTTCTGCAGAGAAAATGCAGCCAGAAGAGAACGAGAACGAAACTATCACCAGTCTAATTGGAAACGTGAACTGTTCCCAGAGCACAACAACAGCCGTACTTAAACTAATACAATGGGCAAAACTGAGATTTAACTTGCAAATTATTTTTTAATCTTTTGTCTTTTTGAGTGAGCTGAGCTGATGCTATGATTTTTGCTTGCTTTGATGTTGCTGGAAGAGATGCATGTGAAGATTGAGGAGCAAAGGGAGATGAACGAGTGCAGTATTGCTCTGGAAAGAGTGTCGAAGCTTAGAGTAACGTGAGTGCTAAAAGAAGAGTTAGTGACTGAACTGCTGATGAAGTGTTTGAGGGCTTTCGGTTGTTTCATTCACATATTATTTTTCTCTCTTTTCTCGCCTTGGCAAGTTCAATTTAAAAAGATGGCAAAGGGGGATTGCCCAAGTATAAGCAAATCGCATGCATTCATTCTCTCTCTCTGACATTGGCACACTCATCTCTTTGCAACCTCTGCCTCCACCGTAATACACAAGCTTAGCTTCGAGGGAAGCGAATAGAGAAAAAAGTAGTTAATAGTGATGATAGAATAGGAGGCAGGAATATAATAGGGCTTCTCCTGTGCATTTACAAAAACAACATACCATATTGCATTACGCACAAGCAAAAATAAAGTGCTACACACCTAAAAAATCCTATTGCATCATGATGATGATGTTGATGATGATGATGAGTTGATGATGATGCTCAGAGCAAAATATATTAAAAGTCAAATTGGAAAAGCCATGTGCCAAAAAATTCATGACAAACCTTGGTCTTGTGTCGGCACACACGATGCGCGAGCTCACTCTTCCTCGGATAACATTGTGTATGGAGAGGTGGTGTACGAAAAAAAAGTCCAAAAAGTGTAAGACAAGGAATGAGGAATGGGGCAAACAAGAAAAATAATAATAAAATATCATATCATTAAAAATATTTGCAATCAGAAAATGAGTAGTAACTAATGCCGAATTCAATATTATCCATACATATTTATAACATAATATGTACAAGCTTTATTCAGTTCGCTCATCTTAAAAAGAGTTTATTAGAAGGTCCTTACTTAACATTACATACATAGAGCATCGTCATCGTGAATGAACCATGATCATGACATGACCCAACGAATTCTAACAGTTGTGTTGTGAGTATGAACATTCATAAGGTACTCTTCCGTCGCATAATAATATTTTATGTATTCTGTATCCCACAACAACTCATGCCATCTTTATCAACTCAACCCTCCGTCTTCCTCTTTTTGCTGTACAACTACGCTCGTCGTCGTTTCCGCTAAAATAGTAATTGTTTAGCAAGAGCGAAATCATATAGAAATTTTCTTTTTAAAAAAAACATGGCTCTCCTCTGCTTCTCCTTAGTCAATTGTCCCTGTTTTAATGCTGATGCGGTAAATGCCAGTGCAAAAAATGTCACAAATTGAACATGTCTAACTTAACAAATAACATATTATTTACTGTTTCATTTATATATGCTGGGGCGCGTCAGAGGGCATATTATACACACACATAGTCAGCTTGTTTTTTCTTTGTTTCTTGTAATTGAATATAACGCTTGTCAAGTCAATAGCACAGGCATTCACACTTGTATAGTAGTTAGTTTAGCAATACAATATTAACAATAGATAATTAGAATATTTATAATAATAATATAAATTTATGCTTAGGCTAGCGACACTCCCAAACTTTGACACTTTGATCTACACTGCTCGTGACTACATAGGGGTACGACCGATGGAAATCTGAAAGTAAAACCAAAAAATAAGGAAATAAAGCGGCCGCACATGCACAACACAATGCTACTGTCTCAAACACGGTTAGAAACGGAAACAGTTTTATGTTCTTTCTAAATTCTAAGAAATCTAGGGGCTTACCTAAGGAAGTACAAAAATGAGAATGAGCCTCTAAGACCTTCAGGCAGCGCTTGTTAGCCAAGTCCCAGACACGAAGCGTTTTATCATCACTGACGGATAGTAAATATTTACCACTTGGATGAAACGTCAGACCACGAACCCAATTGTCATGTCCCACAAGTACCATAACACAGCTCTGTGATCCGATGTCGAAAATCCTGATCGTCTGCAAAGAAAACATTTATTCATTTTGTGATTAGCAATTTTTTAGGGATCTAACAACTTAACGAAAAATTTATGACATGTCTTCAAAAGAAATCTCAGCACCAGTAATTAAAAAAGGGATCACAACAAAATAAACCGAGTAAACACCTAAATGTCCAGTAAAACAACCAACCAACATGATCGCTTACAGTATTAACAACCCAACTCCTGCCTTAAACTACAATTTTACAAGTTAACAAAAGCCGGTCTAAAAACCATGAGCTAAATATACTCCTCTACAACTTTGTCATAATATCGCGGACAATTTACACGAAATATCAAATCTGAGTTGACAATTAATCCATTCTGAGGGAAATAAAATAAACACACATAGACTGAACTTCGTTAAGTGAACATTAAGGATACTTGTAAGCTTTTTAGGCACAGTTTGTGGGTTGTTGGTGTTGGCACATGAAACTAAATATTCACTTTGCGGAAAAACACACTGAGCTAAATGTTGCATTGAATACACTTAATAGACAATCGGAATCGGCAGTTAATGGGATCTTTAGATGTACAATTTGTCAATTTAGAAGCGAGTAAATTCGTACTTTGTCTCGACTGCCAGATGCCAAAAATGGTCCCGGAGATTTCTTGTTGTCAGTTCCTTCACAAATAGGGTCAGCTGCAGTGGGTGGAGCCCAAGCGATGCATTCGACTACATGCTCATGATTCCTAAACTCCATTTTACACTCCCTCGAGTTAGTGACCCAAACGCGAATTGTCTGGTCATTGGAGCAGGATGCGAGCAGAGTTCCATCCTGATTTGGCCGAACCATTCTGATCCACTCCCTGTGACCATCGAATGTGCGCACACAAAATCCCGTGGAGACTTCCCAGAGCTTGATAGTTTTGTCACGAGACGAAGAAACTAAAAAGTCACCAGAGGGAAGAAATGCAACACTAGACACGTTGTGGTCATGGCCTCTCATTGTCTTAACACATTCGTATCCAGTCAACTCCCACAACTTGATTGACATGTCGGCACTGCAGGAGGCTGCAAAACGAAAATCCCAGAATGCAAAATGAACATCTCTTCATCCAAACCAAGACTTACTTCAACCTTCCTCAATCAAACTGATCAAACTAAGACTGTAGACTTACCCAACCATTTTCCAGTGTTATCAAATGCCACGTCTTGAACAGAGTCTGTGTGCCCTTTTAAAGTCTTTTCATGATCACCAGTGTCAAAGTCCCAGATTCGAATTGTGGCGTCTTCCGAGGCGCTAGCAACTAATGAATACACGGGATGAAATGCCACTCTGTTTATGGGAGCTCTGTGACCTCTCAAAGTGAATTTCTCAGGCGGTCGTGGAATCCATTCGGAGGGGGATCGCTTCTCTCTTGTGGGGGCTCCAGCCAAATACTCCTTCTCCGCCTGCTCCAACTTCCCTTCCAACTCCATCACCTGATTCCAATCCAAAACAAAACTATGAGTTCACCTGATACTCCAATCCCTCCCTCATCCATGAGCAAACGTCACTCTCAATCCCGACACCAAATAATCGATAACTTAGCCACCTATGTACGGACTCACCTTTTTCTGTAGACGTATTACTGATGTCCATTTCTTCTCCAAAAGTCCCACATACTTTTTATCTCCAAGATCACAAGGAAGATCTGACTCTTTCAAAAAGATTTCTAGGGATTCATGGTAGCCATAGCTGTTCATATAGTCTGCTATAGCTCGATTTCTATAATAAAAAACAGAATTAGACAAATGTCAACTGACTTATCAATCATCTGTTCCACCTTTTTCTTTATCAGCATGATAAAATCAGCAATCACTAGCCAAAACAAATATAAATAAATGTTGCAAACTTACAGCTCCTCCCTCTGCTTCTGTGACAGAACCATTGTTTACTCCAAACAAGCCAAAGCTACCTTGTTATTATTTTCCACTACTAGTTTCTGACGAGAGGAACCAATATAAAAACTATAAACTAAAATAGCAGTGTCTCCTTCAAAGACCTGCAAAACCAAAGAAAAGGAGGAGGCGGTGAGTGGTAACCCTTTGGAGGAGCACAAAACAAATCACTTTGAACAGCACAAACAAACCAAATTAAATATTATTTTCGGTTATCAAGTGAATTGTGATTGTGGCAGGCAGAGGCAGACTCCTTTATGCTGTAGTGAGACTACAGAACAGAAGAGCAGAGTTGTTGAATGTAGGAAGTATGTATTGGTTTGGTTGGTCGTAAAGGCGAAGAACATAAGACAAAAAATACTTAAGACTATTCAACCACTGCACTCTTCTCTTCTTGTCCAACTGACTGCTGACTACATAACCATACAATATATTGTAATAGCAATGTTGAATGTATCTATCTTTTAGCTTTACAACTTACAACTTGCAACAACACAATGAAATGGGCTGTAATAGCGAGTTATGCACTGGCAGTGAATGATTTTGCGAGCATGAGTCAAAATAGAGAAGAGAAGTGAGAAAAAACAAGGCCCTGGCTCATACTTTGCCGTGTATTTCCTTTCCTTACGTCGATGTCTACCAACCACTACTACTTCTCCACTCCTATATCCTATTACCCTATCTATTGCTCAAGATGCAAGACACCAGTCAACTCAATCAAGTCACCTAATGTACATACATACACACATTTGTACACACTTACAGAACTTCACACACGGATTGCATAAAAAGACGTGAATGTATATATGTTTTTGCTCTTTTTGTACGTTACATTACTATACGACTCTAATACAATGTTCTGCTGCTCAAGAATGTATGCGGAATAATAAAAGCGGAGACGACCAAAAGTTGTATTTGGCGTGTACACTATTCACTACGTTAGGTGAGATCTGCTACAAGCATGTATTATTGTATGGAATGGAAAGAATTTGTCCCATCCTTGTCATCTCAGCGCTACCTTCACATGTTAAGCCAAATGTTAAGCGAAAATAAATTGACAAATGGAGAATACTACAATGGTTAGGGGGCCTCCCAGCAGATGGCCAACTGGCTATCATTGTTTGTTCACCTATAGCTTTCTCATCTCTCCAGCCTTGTGGCCTGTAATCCCAAAAATGTACTCGCCAGTCGCAGTACGTATGAATACTTGAGTTTAAATAGAAAGACTATAATATTGCATACTCCTTACTCAATGAACAGCTTTCCTCCCTCTCTTTATAAAATATGTTCAATGGTTTCAGCTAAATCTAATGATATTAGCAAATGTATCTTTTCTTGCTTTAAATTTGCAACATCGAATGTCAGTATGCAGAGCAGAACTTCAATTGGATTGGACTAAAGTAGCCACTCACTCACTGTATCATCATGCAGAATTATTTACTAATTATTCAACGAAATACTGAAAATCATAGTAGTATAAACGATCTCACGAAATGTTCATAATTAAAGTCTAATTTTGAAATAGAAACAAGAGGAAAATCACACCACAAAATAAACTACCTTAAAAACTATTTTTAAAAACCTACCTTGTAATAATTAGTCACTCTTTACAGGTTCTTTCTCGTTTACACTTTGAAAAGTAACACGAGGTGTGTGAACTCTGATCTTCTGTCTCCTAATTGCTCTGTTCGCCCTAAATATCTTGAACTGTTTTTTTAATTTCCGAAATATTTTTTTCGAAAGTCGAAGGCAAATGATGCTGAATAGAGGTGGAAAGAAGATATAAAAAAGGATGTTTACAACTGCTATTATTCCGATGATTATGAGCAGTAACTTAACTCCATTGTGTCCGTTTATTGTTTCCAATATTTTTGATCAACTGAGACTCATGGTTGAGTTTGGCAGCACGGGGTTTTATATCAGCTCTGCTTTTGCTGGGAGAGTCAAACAAGCAGCTTGGTGGCGGTTGATTCTCTCTCAGCTGATTTTCAATGGTACGACGGTGAGACGTGAAGTCAAGCATGCGGGTTAGGGTTGTTCACTGATGAACTGTGCTGGATGTAATAGATGAATACAGAATTCAGTTAGCAAGGAAATGTTCGTCGCAGTGAAACTAGTAATAATCCCATCTATGATAATTATGTCAGTAGCATGCCATGAATATCTGGAGACAATGATGATTCCCTTTTATTTGTCGTCGTTTTAGTATTTGGTTCATTTCTCATTTTTTTGAGTGCATAAATAAAGAGTCAATAGATAGTCAATTAATTACTGCCTTAAGTATCACAAAATGCTGCCAGCCCTACTTGGAAAGGGATTCCAACAAGGTTCATTCTCTGGAATGAGTATGCAATCAAACAAGCAATAAAAATCGAGGAGTATACTTTTCAAAAACGTGAGCGTTTCATCTTCCTACATCTTAGTTTTCGCATTCGTCAACGTGTACACGCCATTAAGAGTCTTCCTACGTAATTTGTCTTCAATCTTTATGAGTACATCATTATCCAACAGACACACATTTGTTTTTTTTTATTAATTTTTGTTTTATTACATTCGCCCTTGTTACAATAATGTGATGGTGGAGAGCTCACAGCACACCCACGCTCATTACAAGGATGCCACAGAAACGTGAGAGTGGGAGATTGAGAAAACTCAAGAAGATAGTTACCCTGTCCCCAGCGTCAAACTTTAGTCCAGATTTCATTTCCTTCTTAAACTGCGGAAACTCATAAACCTAGTCAACGTGTAGAATGTGTGATTATGAGCAGACTTCCCAAACCTCCCGAGTGTTTTTGGAGCATCATTGTAACCCATACATATACATCTTATATAGCGTATGTATAATGACAACCTTCATTGCTACCGTACAATTTAAATACAAACATTTTTTCATAATAAACATCTTGTTTTTCATGCAAAGTACATATATTAGGTTCAAGTAAACGACATGCTATCATTGCCAGTGCCACTGCCAGTTGGTTTCCGCACTACCTTTCACACGCAAGTCCAATGCTAACTGCAATCAACAGAAAGAGGAACCTACGAGCTAGCAATCCTTGCACGGTTATATTAATCTTTTGCATGAAATATCGACTTGTAATATTGGATGTAATATACTGTTTGGTTATTTATCATACCACCGTAGTAATATCAGCTATATACTATGTACCTATCATTAATAACTAGGGGACACTACGTTACGTCTGATTTAGACATAATGAATTTTATATCACACATTTTCTCCTCATTTTTTCTAACATCTAATCCAAAAGAAACATATTACTTAATATTGATTTCATTTTCTCGTTACACATCAATCTGGAGATTTATTTGCCTTAAATGTATAAATGTATGTGAGGAATCATGAGTGGCTAGCCCCGTTTTATAATCCTTGGCATTATCGTTGAAAAGGTACAATTCCTGAAAGCATACATAACAAAGCATATATTCATTATTTATTCATTCTTTATAATTATTTTTCTCATCAAAGCCTTTTTCTAACATTCACACATCAATTTTGCAATACGTGCATATTTTTTGTGCATGTTTCAAGTACTTATCATTAGTGCTTTTGGTATACCATACTAATTAAAACGGAAAGCTGGAGTATTACATTACATAGTATGTATTTCCACATGTGACAAATTGGACGTGCTTTCAGACATCAGCTCAATGTTTCTCCGCATTCAATTTCCACTGCATGGAGCTGGAAATTCTGAAATTGTATTACAATTGCTCGGCATTTTCACCCAACTTTTCTTTAAAACTCTTCAACTCTCAATAAACTTTTAATTGCTACCACATTTTAAATTTATTTTTGTATGTTGTCATAGTCATGAGTTAAGAATTTTTCCATCCTGTACAGTTACGCTTGTATTGTATGCTAGCTAACAATATAAACTACAACATTTTCCTCACTTCCTTCTAAGTATTTATTCTCTAAAAGTAGGTAGGTGGCATATGATTTTAACCCATTTATAGATTCGTCCTTCGTTTCAAGCTCAAGGGACAGTAACAATATAATATGTATTTCAAATATGCATGCTTGTAAACCATCCCAGAACTAGTAAAGATCAAGAACCAACAACAAAGTTTAGGAAGCCTAAAGAAAAATAAGAACTATTTCCTATTTGATACGTGTAGGCGCTAAGCTTTGTGGCGTGCAATTTTTTAACAATATATGTACAATAGTAGTCGTTACAAAGCCGCTTTCACATTTGATGCGTCCGATTTTCATCTTCCTTTCACCAACAGCGATTTTTGTTTGATTTTGTTCCCATTTGCCATTTGATGCAAACGGGATTGTTCAGTATTCAAAATATTCCGTAATAAAACTTTTCAAGCATTTTTAAGAAATGTTTAAATATGTTACATTTTTTTTCTTCAATTCCAGAGAAAAAGAATGTAAATAAGAGAACTGGAGTCCTCTGTTTGTGTAAATATCATGCAAAAGAAAGCTAGTAATAAATAGAGGAGTCCGAAAGTTCCAATATAATATTCTCGTTTATATTCGTGTGATGAGCCACAACCTATAAGACCATCTTTCAGAATGTTTCCCTCTCGGGTGGAGAAACTGTTGTCAGTTTCTTCCTTTATTGGGACAACAGTCCAAGAATTTTGTTGGTGGCGACGCTCAGGATGAGGAGACACGCGGTGAGGTCGAGATTTTGAAAAATTGTCAAGTGGAGTGGCTGGTTGTTTCCGTGAATGGTGGCGAATTTGAGGAAGGGACGAGCTGAAGTGGCGCCACTCTTTTCCCCGTTGCAATAGTCAGACAAACAAACGCACTCTTCAGCGTACACTTGGTCATTGAAGGATTTATTCTGGTGACAGAAACAAACAACAAGACGTAAGGCCTAAAGTATATGTTTGTATCCAAACAAAATGTGGCATAACATTCAAAACACCATCCTAACATTTCATTATTATCATGAAGATAAGAACATGAAAAATTCCAGCTTCTTTTGAGTGGGGACTGCCATACGGATTGTCGAGTATTGCAAATAAATAAATAGATACATACCTCGCATGTTTCCCTAGTTTTCTTATTTTTCTGACAGCCTCTCACGTAAAACGTCATATTGTCCGTGTTGAAGGTACGTGAACGGTTAGTGGTTGCGTTGTTGTTGTTGATGCTGTTGATGTTGGAATTGTGCCCGGATTTAGCTCGAGGTGGATCGTTTTCTCCTGAAAACACAAAAATTTCATATGAATGCACATACTTGTAAAGCTGAATTTATGAATATACCGGATCACAAAATCGGAACTGTGACTAGCAGGGTAGCTTTCCATCTTTGTTTGCACAAGTTTTGCGGGAGTGGGAGAGATGAAAAACTTTTTAATTCTCGAGTTGAAACACAACATTCAAGAATTGCAAGGATAGGTCTCAGTTGACGACAGTAATCGCTTCAAATTTGATTAGATTTAGAGGGAAGTAAGTTAGGCGCTTCTGCAAACCCACTAGTCCAACTCCACCCGGAATAATTTAGCACGCATACCATCATTTATTTAAATCATTCCGGTGGATTTATTCAACTCCTTTTTCATTTCAAAACTAACCTAGCCCATAATGTATGAAGAGGAACGGTCGTGCAAAATCTTCCCCAACTTTTGTCGTTGGATGGATCTACTACAAACTTTGAAAAAGTTTGGGCTCCCATTTTTACATATTTAAAAAGATTCGAAAGTAGGAAAGTAATCGGAGAAAGTCAAGTATGATATAGGTAACGTAAAAAGGTGAAATTAGATCACAGAGGCAATTTGACTTTTATAATGGGACAGGAAGGCACAGCCCACTCCATTTCTTCCTTGCATTTACATTGCTCAAAATCCACTCAACGTAGAACTTTTCATTCTTCTCCTTTCTTTCTCTCTTCCCCTTCATTTCTTCGCTGGTGGATGAGAATCAAATAAAATCTGCTAAAAAGGGCAGACAAGCCTGAGATCTGCCTTCTTTTTCTCAAATGTGATCAACATCATCACAAACAAGAAATGTCAACGCAGGGAAGTGGAAAAATTAGTTGCTGAAAGAAAGCTAAACAAAACCAAAATCTGTGTTGTTTTTCCATAATAATTCTTTGCTGTGAAGGGAAGCATAGGGCCCCAAAGAACAATTGGCAACTAATCCAATAAACAACATGAAATGGGAGGATTAGTTTCGAGATAAAAGGGAAACTAAAGAAAGGGAAACAAGAGGGAGACGAAGATCAGTATTGTGCATAAAACAACAAATACAGAAGCCCTTCATGAATTACTGCCTCGGCTAGAGGACACGATCCTCGCACAAAAACAAATGATGATTATAATGATTCTAAAACAGGAATTGCAAAAGTTGCAAATGGTTCAGCAAAACTAACTGCCTAAAGCACAATGATAATGATTCAGAGAAAATTATGAAGGTCTAAAGTTGGCAAACAACTTGAAGCCAAGATACAGTTTGCACTATTTCTTTCGTCTTCTTCATTTTAGTTTCTCTGGGTTTATGTGTGCTCTGTACTGTACACTTGTTACAGATGAGATGAAAGTGAGTGGCGAGACACAAAAGGGTTCGGAAGAGTATTCCCTTTCACAAAAGCAAGGGGCGGAGGAGGTGCTCCCTCAATGTGGTTTAGTATAAACTGCTCTCATTTTGTTTGATATTTTATGGTCGCACTAATGGCGTATCAATTAACACAAAGGAAGAGCAGCGAATCCATTCATTACTTTCCACATTCATTTTCATCCATCCGAGAGAAAACCCCATAGCCGTGAGATCGACCGTTATTTCAATTCCAACCATTTCTTTTCCCATCGTCCCATAATGTGTCTCTGTCCATCCCATTCAAAAACAAGACTCACTAAACTAAACTGTTTTTGGGCTTTGACCCAAAACAAAGCCCATCGTCTCTTTGTTCTGTCATAACATGACTCCATTACATTGCAGACTTTCACAGACTCCCAAAGAGAACAGAACCTACAATATTTTGGTGAATAACAGATGGCTCCTCACTCATCGTCATTATATCACTTTTGCATGTTTCACAATAATGACCATCGTACTTTTCAAAATTTCAAAAGAAAGGGAAAATGAAGCGGTCCTTAGTAATATTGCGAAATAATAGGGAACATTTAAAGAAAGGGATGTGGAGAAGGGGAAAATGCATAATAATTCACTGCTTAAACTATTTCATTAGTTGCAAAACTTGCCAGTTTTTGTACACTGTCCCTGCTCTTCTTTCCAGAGACAATAAAACAGAGTGGACCAACACAAAAAGTCCAAAATCCTTCTTAGACTTTACTTCTTACTTTCTCTCTCTCTCTTCCTCAGTAATTAATAACTCTCAAAAAGGAAATCCATATAACATCCTATATTACGGAGCTTTTTATGCATCTACATCTTACTCTCCGCTCGACAAGAAATCTTCAGTGAAAGCCTTTGTACTATTTAACTTCATGCTTACGTATGTATTATGTATCATAACTTGATAATACCCACTACCAAATGAGATGGAGAGCGCAGTGCTTTCAGAACTCGAGTTAAAACGGTCCTAAACTCATGCTAACGGTAGTAGGGCCGTCCCAAATCGAACAAGGTTTAGTGGCATTTTCCAGGAGCCTGAGATGTGATGGGATGCAAATTCATCTATACTTTCTTCACGTCGTTTCATGAGAAAATGAGAATCCTCCAAGTCTTCTAATACTTTGTCTCAGAAAAATGAATCCGGATCCGGCTGTCAAGCTAATATTTTCAAATTTTTATCCACCGTCGTTGTAATTAATTTGCAACAATCTTGTTGTGTCTTCCATGCTCGTCGACAACAGCATTTAGCAACAGAACAGGAATTGAATCTTGTATCAAACAAAAACTAATTAGTATCCAATCTAGTACACATGTTCAAAATTCCCTTCCGAAAAATGTCAAGAATAGTTTAGTTTTGTAAGGTAGTCTGATTCACATTCACACGAGAGGAAAAATGATAACATGAGATTGATGGTTGGAGGCTCAAGTATAAAATATTGGGATTGCATTGTGGCGTGTAGAAGGTATGTATGTAGGGTTTTAAAAGGAGAGTTTATGGAAACCACGATGCTGGTGAATATGGGGCTGACTGTCTCCTTTCTTCGTTCCCTTTATCTCTCTTTCTCTCACTGCCTCTAATATTTATTGTATTATGGAGAAAGGGAAAGCGCATGGGATCGCATGGCAATGAAGGAGAAAATTTTCTCCTGAGGGACATTTGCTGCTTCTGGTGTGAAGTTTTCATTCTACTTTTCTCATCTCCTCTCTCTCTTCAACACATAAAAAAGTTAATAGTCTTCCCTGGCTCTTTTGCCATATATCATGGTTATGTTATAAGCATATGTACATTTGTGTGGAGACGGATGTTGTGATAGAACACACAATTCTTTTCCATGGGAAAACTAGTTTTTCCGCCCAGGAAAGTGGAGAAAATACACCGGACAATCTAAATAATGCAATGAAAGTTTGAATTTTCAGATTCAACACCAGTCAGCTCACTGAGCACAGTTCTATCTCTATCTCTATTGAATTTTTGTGCAAACCGCCAAACTCTTCCAAATAGACATTTGGCATATTGAAAATTGGTTGTTGTACATGTACCAGAAATGTCAGCAAAAGATTGGACAAGCATGTGGCTCTGTATCTCGGCAAGCTCTCTTGTTGTGTATGAGCTGTAGACAAACGGAACTCCAAACTTGAAACGATAAGACGACTCCATGACTATGACATGACAACGGAGCGCAATGAATGTGCCGAAGGGAAAAACTTTCTTCTCTCCACAGCTCTGACTCTGCACATTAGTCGTTCCATTCATTGATTTTAAATTGTGTTGCCTCCATTTTGTTCCAAGAAAAACAATAAACAGAGAGTTGGCCTCATAGAGTCAGTCAAGTTGGGGTAGTTAGGAGAGAAATGGAGGAAAAGAAACAATAGGAAAACGTCTTTCCCTGTCTTGGCACATCATAAAAAATCTTCCTGGAGTGTCCGACACAATGCGAGCCATTGGGAGCAAGCACCAAAATACCAAAAACATGTTCACGTTTTATGAGCCTTGTAAACAGAATCCTCACTTTTATGCATCATATCATGTCTCCAATGAGTCGTTCCTCCGCCTTTTTATGCCATTCCTTCTCTAACACATCACATAACACAACACATTCCCTTTTATCGACAAGCTAAGCGGGGACGGGGACATTCACGATCCTCACTTCAGCTAACTGAAACTGAAAACTAAATTGAATGGGATTTATGGCTCTCTTCAACGCAATACTTTTCCCTTCTGTTTAGAAAAACTTTAAAACATTCATCCATGCAACGTATATTTATACTAATTTACTCCAAAATTGTGACATTATTCTCTACTTTTCCATTTGTTTATTATTACGTCTAACAAATTTAATTAGATGCTGCTCTGTCAATCAACAGAAAGATAAACAAAATAAGCTGAAAAGGTTTAGAAATAATGAGCAGTCTCCACTTGAAAGGAAGGCGATGATCAGATCAACTAAATTGTTTTGCACGTTCTGGTTTTTGCAGAGGAGTAAACTTGTCACAATACTTGTCACAAGAGCAATATAGAACAGCTAATTATACGTATTTTGAAGTTTTGGAGTGTGGAATAAAAATAGACTCTCGTAGACAATATGCTCACTAAAGACGGTGGCTGCTAATTGATGAATGAATAAATTAATTAGAAATGAGTGACAGCAGACGGACTTACCTACTCATCAAGTTTGCTAAACAAGTTTCCCACTCCTCAAATTTAGAGAATAATTAATGATATGTTGTGAAAAGAAGAGATACGTATATATTTACGTGGTGGGAGCGTGTGACAGCAACAAGATGATAATGACAACGCTGGCTGATGGTAAGAGGAAGCGGAACCATTCCCAGCTCCTACCCAGCCCAAATTTTAATAGAGTATCGTCAATTGGTAAAAAATGGATGGAAGCATCCGCTATCAAGACCACGACAGCACCATTATAAATCATTTTAAATCCACCACAGCAAAACGGAACAATATTATTTCCCTTCTGAAGGCAGAAATGGAGCAGCAAGCACAAGAAGAGAGCTCTAAAGTAGAGTTGAGGCTAGCTAGAGATGAAGATCAGCTCCTGCTACTGTTGTAGGCCAACTTCGCCCAACTCATTCATATGTAACCTTGAACGAAGTGTACAGTTGAACATAACTCTTTCTGCTAACTCTCTCCTCTCTGTTGGGCTATTTTAATCAAGTTTAAACTTTCTCCTGGGTTTCCTTGCATCACGGAGTCAGGAGGCTATAAAATGAACGTAACTTGTAACTTCTTCCCAAACTTTATGCCATACAGAACCTCATGAATATTGTATTCGACAATCGACAACATTCAATTTCAGGAACAAGACTATGAGCTACGACGGGGGAACTTGAGAAAACGACAGGACAACAGTTAGTTAGAGTTTGGAAGCTTCATTTCACCTTTCCAATGAATTCGATTTGTTAGAAAAACTCATCCACTGACTAGCTCTGTATATTTCTCCCAAATAAATCATTTTATGTGCGTTTGGATAAGATACTCTGCTCCCTCAACCGACTCACAATGACCAACTCAATTTTTGGATGGATTCCAAAAAAAAAACGTGTATGTGTGTGATGGTCACTTTCCCAGAAGCAGTTTATTATTCGTGAGCAGGAAAAGGCTAGAACAGCACTATTTCCCGGTCAGTTCTGTTTCCAGCTTGTGTTTATAAAGCGGAAAACCATATCCGTTATAATTAAAGTACAGAGTCAGAAGACTGGTTAATTGAAGCATGATCCCATTTGTTTGTGTGAGTGAGTTGCAACAATATGATGAAGCTGAGTGCGGTTTTTATTTAAAAACTGGACGCAACTGTGCAACACATTTCGCAGAACCACGATTGACAATGTGTAATGCGATGTAAACTTTTGACCATTAGAAAAACCAAAATTAGCACGCTTAACAAGTAAAAGTGCGTTCTTGCTTGACATTATGAAGGATTCACCCTTCATCTATATTTAGTTTTGCCTTTGCGGTCTCCCATTCAATGGAAGAGGAGGGAAAGATATTACAAGCTTGATTAAAAATAGTTACGCGTGCTTCTGTTTTTTTAGGTGTAGGAGCACATTGGAGAAAGTTGGACCAAACCAAAACAGGGAAAACATGGAACGAAACGGGTAGTAATGAGTAGTTATACCAAGAGTGCACGGGTCGAGAGAAAAGTTGGGTTTTCTCCATTCAGAAAACGAGTGAAGGAGATACATTTTGTTGGAGACTGTCAGCCTCAATTGTTGGAAACGAGCTACATAAATTTTCTCCTTGCTCGGTCCAAAAATCCTATTTAGTTTTTAAAGAAATTTCCCCCATTATTTTTTCATCTGTCTTCATCAACACGGTATTGCATGGTATGCTACAGCATAGGGGAACCGAAACAAGCTCCTGCAAAAAGGCTACAATTCTTAGTACTTCTGGTCCATAGAAGTTTTGCTACTGCACTTTGCTTTTTAAGAAATCCATACATGTTTATACTTAGTTTACTTTTTCTCGCCGAGAAATTATTGTCCTCAGTTTGAGTCTCCAATGTTTGATTATGGAGATGGATAGAAAAAGAGGGGAAAAGTTGTTGCAACACAAGTTATTTCTTAGCATGTTTCGTGTTTGAAGTTTATAGTTTCGCAAGCATTCCACAGGAAGCTGTCTGTGAGAAGAAACCTCAGCGAATGAAAATATATTGTTTGCTTGTTTGTTGTCGTTTATTGTAAAAACGTATTATGCAAATATAGACGGGTGTACCTACCCCTGTCACGTAATGTACATATGTAATATCATGCCTGGAATCAGCATGAAATACTGCGATCTTGTTAATGGAATCGTAAATATGTAAATATTGTATGAGACAGATGGTCTTCACATATTTTTCAGTCGATGTACAATTTCATATTTTCTCCTCCTTTCCATCCGTCTTGCTGTGATATGCTTTAAAATTGTGCTGGCTTGCTTGAAAAGGATAAAGAGAGAGGTTACACAACAAGCACTAAGAAATCTTCAAAGGATAACTTAGGCTTGTGATTGAAGTAGGAGCGTTATGTTATGCATACACACGTCATTCAATGAATTTTTCTTTGAAAGCTTTAGAACATGCTACAACCCAACTAATCATTATATGCAAGAACATTCCATTTTTCTGTAATCTTCGAACAACAAGAAGAAGTACAGTTCAAACAAGTCACTACTTCATGAAATTAGCCACAAAAAAATGTAATTGCGTCAAAATATTTTCAGGATTTAGGTGGCCAAATCCCAATAGAAAATTTGTAACTGCAGGAAAGGAACATAAAACAAAATATCGAAATCCTTCATCTATCCTTCCAAGACCTTAAAAACTGTAATAGGCAGGAGCATGTTAATACATGCAGTTACTGCAACGACAGGTTAAGTGGTAGAAATCTTGTTTATAATGAGGACTTGCCTCTATTTATCGATCCATAACTGTGTGGTGGGGTAAGGTTACAATCGGTTTATTGGAGCTTTAATAAACTAACAGGTTTTCATGTAAGAACTGGCATGGAGTTGCATATCTTTCAGGTTGCATTTGTGAATTTTTAAGTGACTGTAAGCTGATTTAGAAGAGACTTGACCTGAATCGGTTAACATGCCTATCTTGTTGCTCATGTTTGGTAGAGTGTAAAACAATGTTCATTGCAATTCCCCTAAGAAATTAGTAGGCTTGACACGAGTCTATTGTAACTTTCACAATGCCTGGCCCGTGTTTTTCACGCGATTCAATGCGTCTAGCAAGTTGTATTACTCGAGGCAAGTTGGTATTTTTAAGCGCTCCATTATAAAATGCATATCCCGGAAAATGGGAACTAAGGCCTTTCTTTAAAAATGGGGGTGAAAGTGGATTGAAATGGAAGGGAAAACTTATTTTTGCTGTGGGCCTAATCCAGTGAACTTCGCTTGTGGGAAGCGATGGCTGAACTGAAGATGAATGGCGGAGGATTTTCAATGAGTTTTTCGTGCCATGCTTCAAGAATGAATGAAAGTATGGCTTTCGGCCTCCAACTGTTCTCCGAAAACCAATAGTATGAGATATCTGATGCGAAGGATCAAATCCTACTTAACTACTGTTTTCATCTAGCTTGAAAAGATGACGGTCTGTGGAATCAATAAAATGTTATGGTTTGATGCTGTCATTCATCTTCAACTCGTGTTTCTCCACACTAACACATGCCGAAATAGCTACAAATTTCACAAGCATACATAATTAAATGGTTAAAATATTACACAAGTCGTTTGCTTTTGCAATAATTAGTTCAATAAGGAGGAGAGGTTCTTGGTAAAACTTATTCGTTGAGGATAACGACGCAAATGACGGAAAAATGCAATATAATCACCGCTGGAAATGAGAAACAAGCTCCTTCAGGATTAGCAAGTAATTTAGTAGCCTAAAACAAAGTGTTTCTCAGCAAAGACTCGGGTCTGCTAAACACTGGGAGTTAAGTTCTAAGCCGACCGTCAAAGGGATTTGGTAGGATGGAAGCTAGCATACGTCATGCTAAAATTTGTGTGGCTCATTTCTAAAAAAACAACATTACGTAAATTGTTTGCCATTTTCCAAGCAAGTCCTTTTTATGTTGTGGTTCCGAGAAATGTGCTAAGTAAAAGGCGTTGTCTGCCAGACGATGGGATTGATGGACAGGAGCCGACCAACGGTTTTGAATCGCAGGTTTGTTTCACCGTGCTAGCAAGCAGGAATAATATTTATGACTTGTCTTTGAAGGAATGAGTGAAAGTCTTACCGAATTCATAGAGAGCTTGTTTGCTGCAGCCGTTGGCACACTTGATCTTATGGACGACGTGCACGTTGAAGTTATGTGGCCGACAGACATCGCTGACTCCGTCAGCTGTGGAGGGAAGAGGACTGGAGCCTTGCCATGCACATTCGTAGCACATCACATCACCGTAGGCACCTATCAACAACAGCCATGTCATTTAGCACCCAGACACCTTGATCATTTCAACTCATATTCATATTACTCAGCTCGTTTCCATGCGTCAATACATTTAAAGCTCAAAATACAAAACAAAGGAGTGGAGAAAACTTTCTTCAGAAAGCAGAAGAAAGAAGGAATAATGAAAGGGATAATCAGATTAAAGCGAAAGAGCAGCAGCAGAAGCAGCAACAACAACAACAACAACAGAGTTAAAATATAGCTAGAGGAGATGTTCATTCCCAAAGAGTGCTTTCATTATTTCATAAATAATTAAGGGAAAAGGAAATGATTAATGAGCCGTGAACTGCTAAACGGCTCCCTCCAATTTACCACAGTACCTGTGACGTGATGCGAAGTAGAGAAGCAAGTCTGTGAGCGACGTACGTTGGACGTGATATTTCCACTCATCTGAATTCATAAAGTAATTGATTACATAGTGGTGCTTTGAGAGAAATTTAGAGAGAGATTGGGAGAAAGCAGCAGGCTTTTATTTAATTCAATCAGGCACCTCAACCAATGGCGGCTCTCCAGAAGCTTCTTCAATCGACGGCAGCAGCTCAATCACACATTTTTACTCTTGTCCCATTACATTCTCCTTGATTTGGGGAGATTGGGAACGGGAAATGCATGCGACAGACGGAGTCAACAAGAAAAAAACTTTTCCTCTTTCTCTTCCATCACAATCGGAATTCATTAGTTAGAACCATCGCTGCTGCTCCTCATTCCATTTCCACTCTTACAAATCATTCTCAATGATGATATACTCCATACAAGTTGAGAAGTCTACGTCCCTTATTGCGAGATTCAGAAGTGAAATCACAACAACAGGAACACACACATGCATGTATATATACATATGGCATAACCTCTATAAAGTCATTCACTTTGATGGAGACAAAGCGGAGGAAAAGTACAGAGAGTTGTCGTGTGTAAATGTAGATAAAAGTTATCCATCAACATCAACAGCTTACTTGTATTCATTCTTGCTTCTCTGGAGCGGCACAGCATGACTTTTTATCCGTCTTTGCTAAATTCGACTCAGAACAACGTGATTACGTACTTGGAGTTGAAGTGGAGCATAAGGTCCTCACGATGTAACGAATGCAAGGCTAATGTAACGTAATCAGTTCCACACACAATTGACAACTTGTCCTACTCCTCATTCCCTTGTAATGTAGTCACTAATCATTAATCACACCAGCCACACACACATCCCATCATCAAATCAACCTCATTCATTCAAACCCACACCCACAACGCATACATAATAATATTATACATTCCCTTCCATCAACTCACGCACCTCATTCCTTCCCCCAACTTTGGGGATCTATTTGGACCTTCGTTGTTTGTCAGTTTAATCCACTCCATTTAATAATTTCGACAAAATTTTTGCAATTTCAAAGAGGCAGTGGAAATTTGAATGCGTCCTGGATTCTCATAATAATTGAACACGTATGTTTTTGAGAAAAATGGTTTCAATCTCAAGAAAACCCATTTTCCCTTTATTGCTATTCGTTGCACTAAACAAGTTACAAATTACACATTTTAATGGAGCGTTTACTATGAAGTGCGGACTCGAGGTTCGGAAACAGAAGGGAGATATTGGCAAGATGAAAGATAGTGGAGCCATTTCCTAGCTTACCAGCTCATGTACAAGGTTACCAACGGAGGTGGAGGGCCAGGGAAAGTGTGAGAAGATGGGAAGAAAAAGATGCTGATGCTGAGAATGATGCTAATGGAAGGACTCTGTGGGAAATTCATCTGGATGCCAAGTGATTTATGAGTTGGTGGTGGTCTGGAATAACAAAAGTGGCTTTTGCTTTCTCTCCTTTCTCCGTGTGCTTTAGCACACCGAGAGACATATGAACTGGATCATCAGCAGCTCTGCTAGATCTCCTCAAGAGTCCATTACAGAGGAAAGGATAGCGAAATGAAGGAGGATGGGATGAGATGAAGGACGACAAAAATATTGGTTTTGATCCACTCTGCGCGGTAGGATGATTACAAGAGGTCGCGTTTCTTGTGGTGACCCACAATCTCTTCTCAACAACAGTCACCTTAAATCTTCCACAAAGGATATGCAGTGCGCTCTCTCACCATGTGTTACAACAAAGTTTCTATGTAGCATAGGAATTCACAAATTTCGGATCCCTGTTCATCAGTTTTCTTGCAAGTCCGATCCGGAACATACATTTTAATAGGGTGCCAATCCGGTTCACCAGAATCAAAATGAGAACAAGTAGTTTGCTCCTTTTCTCTTTCCACTTCTTATAAAGTTGAAAGCAGGAGCAAAGCTCTAAACTTGAAGTGATATTGGGACGAGATCCATTTTTTGGGTCGACAAACCATTTTATTTAGCTCGATCCCTCTGAGTGACTGATGCTGCTGCAACGAGCAAAAAACTCGAGAAGATGCTTAGTTGTTCATATTTTTTTCTCATAAATAAAACATCCGGGTTGCTTCTCATCTCTTTTTTCATGTTCACATTTACAACGTAGGTGTTGGTATGGAGTGTGGAGGAAGTGAAGAAATAAGAAATAAAATTCAGTTTCCAATGCACGAGAAAAAAATGTTTGCTTCTGTCTGGAGAGATTCCATTTTTCCACTTTTAGTGAAAGAGAAAACATGTTGACATGATCAAAATGAATTTATCATCATTATCGTCTTGCTGTATAACAACAACTACGAAACGGTAAGGTAGGCAGACGCGTTGGTGGAGAGATTGCTAATGCTAACAAACGCTTCTCCGAACTTCAAATCCAGATCCTCACCTGAAAAACCTAACTGCTCCTGTTCCTAATATACCTACCAACCCAATTCATTACGAAGTAATGGAAAGACGATAAGAAAAACCGGAGCAGTAGAAGAGGAATTTAATAGGTGGATCGTGCATGGAAAAATGATTTCATTCTAGAGGTCACACCGAGGTCGCCACTTGTTTCTGCGGGGGTGGAAGATTTTTAGGACCCGAGTCAGTACTACCAAGTTTGTTGACTGCACTGGAGTGAGTCCTTCAGTTACTATGCCTTTTTGAAATGACTTTTTTCGAGGAACAGCAGAAGGAGCACAGCCATCTAAGCCAACCACGGTCGCCGAGCTCATCAGCGGCCGAATGTCTCGGCCAAATTTTATTTATCTTAGTTGTTCAGGAAAGAGTTCCACTCGAAGAGACAAGCACGCGCAACTAAGTAGTTTAAAACGAAACCACAGAGACAAACTAGTGAGAAACAAAATCATAGCATTTATTTTAGTTCCTTCAGCCCAATTACATTACACGGGAAGAAATGAGAGAGAGAGAGCAAACGGGATTCGACAGTGAAACCAAAACCAACATGAGTTAAGTCCAACAAGCACATGTACAGCTCTTTTTTTACGCATCCCTCTCAAGTCGCTTACTTGCTTAAAACAAAGAGGAAAGTATTCCGGGAAACTACCATATATTATTACGTCTCTTTAGCTCGACAAGGAGAAACCCAGGGCTGGTTTACCAGCCCAAAAACTACCTGAAATATCTTGTTATTCCAGAATTTTCGGATTTTGAAGAAAAGTTGCAGAAAACCACTCCGCAACTCCTACAATGACTATAATATGTAGGGAGAAGAACGACATGTGGAGGCAAGTCTGGTTTATTGAACAACTTGTATTCTTTCTTTTCCACTTTCCCAACCTATTTTACTTGTTCCCTTTGGAAAATCCTACCAAGAAAAGTTTTGCATGGTCGCGTCATATAGCTCTCTAGTCCCTTTGCTTTGTCCCTCGTTATTAATCAGTGTAATAAGGGCCACAGCTGCGAATTAATAAAGGGTTTCTCTTGCAAATGAGTTTTTTCCAGAGAGTATTGGGGTCCCTCGAGAGAACTCCCACAAAAATTATGACTCCAGCCAGTGTACAGATTGAGTGCATTCCTTTGCACTCAAAGAGACCCGGACGTAGCAGACACGCGAGTTTCAAGAACTAGTGCGATGAACAGACGAGCCAAGGAGAAATAAATAAAAAGATTTTTGTCGTCTTTTCCACTTTCAACTCATATCAAAACATCTCTCTGGTTCTTTGCTGGGAATGTTGTCTTGACAGCATCGACTAATGTAGCAAAACAGTTTCCTCCATTGATTGAAGAATAAAAACGTGAAAAGACGAAGAATGCTCTTGAGTAAGAAGGGAAGAAGGGAAGAAGGGATGAATGGAAAGTTGAAGAATGTGTAAGAGCAATCAGTAAACTTATTTCCAATTCAAAAATCATCATCAACATCATCATCAACAACAATCAGAGTCTAAATGAGTGAAAGATGAAAGGAGTAAAAAATTTATCCTGCTACTGCAACTTCTTATATAAAAGGACAAAAAATGTTCAAAAACGAAAGATAAGAGTGAATATTAGAAATACTTAGCGAGTAGCGAATAATTATTTCTTTTGTGTATGGATGGGAAGCATTGAATTATCATGCCAGTTATCTGTCAAGTTTCCATCCAGCTTTTATTGGTGTATGCTCACAAAAGACCATTATGATTGAAACATTGAGGTTCAAAGTCAACCCCTGTCCTCATTACCAAATCAGATCTTCTTCTGCAAAGGAAAAATCAAATATCCAGGTTGATTTGCGTCATTGGAATGTGAAAGCTCAAGCTCGTCTTTCCAAAATGCTATTTGTGGATACACATTTTTTCAATTCATTTTAATAAAATTCCTCCTTTCAACCACAGAAAGAACAGTTCTTTCGTTTCTTTTATAATTCTGACACAAAGAAAGGCTATGAGCAAAGAATGAAAGAGATGAGCTGAGTGAGTACCTTTTCTCGTTCTCTCATTCCCCCGAAAAAAAAATCGAGAAAAAAAGCTTCGGATCATGTTACTTTGCTTAAGTATACGTTTCAGCGAGTCATATTTGACAACCAGAGTAGATCCTCCAGCTATTCATCTAAACTGTTTTATAGGGAACAGACTTTTTAATCTATTCATAGCTAACAAGTGACAGATGAACCATGCCAGCAGTTAAAAGAAGCAACTGAACTGAAGCACGTTGACAAAGGCCGGAAGCTAAAGAATGAAATATTGGAGATATGTATTTCCCCCCCAAGGGAAATTTAGCCTCGTCATGTCATGGGGCATGTAAGCATAAATGGAGAATCAGCGTCTTGCGTAAGATGACATGATGTTCTACTGCTAGATACCTTCCTTTCTCAGCAGTCCTTTTTCCTGACTGTTGAGAAAACAGTGGTAAGGACACGAGACAGAAAAATCGGTGAAGAGGAAAGGTATTCTGTGTTGTTGCCGACACCGACATGTTATGGAGGTACATGCAAATTATAATTGAATTTTGACCTGGCAACGTTCGTGTGTGAAAGTGGATGGATGGATGGCTGCCTACCTGTCGTCATGTATGTTTCACCGTTTCGAAAACCTCAGCATTCATTTAGCCTCCACTCTTGACGTGCAATAACGTTCGCTGGAACATGAGGAAAAGTGTTCAAAAGGATGAGTTATGCAGCGAGTGAAATAGAAGAGCAGAGCAGAGTCTTGTCTCACCAACCACCCGCACATTTCCCGAGATTTCTCACCAGAAGGAAAATGTGAGGATGACAGATGTAGATGGTGTGATGCGATGATGATGATGTTGATGAGTGCTACTTTCCACGATGATGGCCACTTGAAGAATATGGAATGAAAATCTTGTGCATTGTCATTTTAGACTGTCACTCAAAAAGCCGCAGCAGGAAAGAAAGAGTGAAATGAGAATGCACGAAGAGAGATGGGAACATAATGATAAAATTCAGGCGTAAAATGTTTTAACTTGCACATATTCTCCACTAATCCTATTTCCTTTTTTCGTCACTTAAAAACCAATTTTGAGTGCCTGTATGCCTTCTGACTTTGACTTATACCCAAACAGGAGATTATGTGGGGAAATTTGAGTAACAGTAATATACCTACAAATATTGCCATCTCCGCATCAAGATCCCAAAAAGCTTTCTTACGTCTCAATACTAAATTTCTGCCAACGGAAAGTCATCAATTTCTCATTTTCGCCGCTACTTCCACTTTTCCCAACTTCTACTTACTTCCCAAACGACACTACTTTCTCCATCATGCATATTTCACAAGTATAAATTTTCTATGCATTCTTGCAGTGTCTACCTACAAAAATCATATGGTATGCAACATGCGAAATCGGTTGGGGAACGCTGTTGAACTCCAACTCATATCGAATGCTGAGGGAGTTCCCTCGATTAGAAATAATTTGCATGTCCGCTTCACTCCAGAAGGCAGGAATCAGAAACATTTTTGGAAGTTGTCTTTGAAATGCATATGAAATGAGCTGCAATCGAAAAAAAATGTGGATCTAAGTGGAAACGCAGTACCAACATAGTGGCCTTTTGCGCCAAGTCATTCCAACTTGCCCCAACTTTTTCCATATCACAAACTTTAATGCATACAATCGAAATTGAAATGGAAATGAAAGTAAATAACGAAGTACTATTTTATTGGGAAGGATGACCACCTGAGTACATCCAGAAGTAGTGAACTAACTTTTCCAATCTTAATGGTCTCATAATGTGCACTCTACCTAGCAACTAACTGCTCTCAAATTGGTAGAGAACTCCAATAAATCACAAAACTCATCATTAGACCCCGGGGGTTCATATTATGTATGCTTTAGCATTGTCTATAAGTGGACAATATACTTACTGTCTGCTACTGTGGTTTGCTACAGTCAACAATTGGATGGGATACGCCAAACTTGGAGGCTGAACTTTCTCAACTATATTCATTTTGAGAATGTACCATGCATAATTTTCATGGTAGAAATCCGAGGCCTGCTCATCTTCATACAGGCACAGTCTAAATTATTCCATTTTACCTTAACACCAACACTGAAACGTTTGAAGTTTTTTAATTTCATAAAAACATATTAGTTTTTATTAAATCCAATATACGTGCCTACAAACTGTTCCACTAGAACGGTTGAAGGAGGGAGTTGCACAAGCTGAAAAAGCAATTTTTCCGCTAGTACATCGTTAAATTAAACACTTACTAACACTTCAGTCAACGCAAACCAATGTTTTTGTACATCCACATTTGACCTATTTTTTGCCTTATATTTAGACCAGACTAGGCTAGACTAGATTTTTTTGCAGTATCTCTGTTAGCATTTTGTATATACGAAGTGAACCGTCCTGCTTTAATTGATGCTCTACGTATGGTACATTACTATTGAGATCTTTGTGATGTCTCAACCAGTTGTATCACCTTGTAATTTATGCTACATTCTTCTATGTGTACATCCTCTCATTTGAATACATCTTACTTTTAAGTACGTATGTGGACGTAACATTGAATAGCCCCAACAATTTAAGAAACAGACGGGGGTGTGTGATTTTTTATGCAATCGATGCTTTAAAATGTGTTACAACCAGCAACTGACTTTTAGGTAGATTTTGTGTATATTTTTGCAGAATTTTCTGACTCAAAGGACACGCTCTAAATTTTGGCCCAAGTTTTATCAAACTTCAAATTTAAATTTGGATATAATCCCCGATATATTGTTATAATGTCATACATGAATGGAATTGTTGAACTGGTCAACCTTCTCTACTTCTTGAGAAAATGTTGTTGGACTAACGAGGGAATGGTCAGACATGTAAATGATGGATTTGACTGATGTTGGAGATTTACGTTAATTTCGATCGTAAATGAATGCCTGTGAAAGGTTTTTACTCCATGGCCACTAATTT
>JAQGAP010000491.1:0-33555 GCA_034697805.1 Orchesella bifasciata | reverse complement strand
GCCTCTTTTTCAAGTATCTTTCACTAATCGAATGAGCCATGAACGCCGTTAATTTATTGAACTCATAATTTGCGCATAACATCGTAATGAAATTTCTTCAGCCCTAGAAATGAAATGAATGAAATAAACTTTGTAATCATGTAAGTATGCAGCCCGTCGACCTACATAACAAACGATTGATTTAGTTACAAACTATACGAAAATACTGGGTGCTATGTGCCATATCATAATGGGAGGACACAAATTGCAGGAGGAACTGGTCTTCAGGTATGAGAAAGTAACTAGTAAATTATTACATTTCTGTCTCTTCCACTGCCAGACAATGTACGTGCACTGCCTTGGTCCATCCGTTGTCTCTGATTTGCTTCCTTGAATGAAACTGGGTTATCATCATTGGTCACAAGATAGTAGCTTGGGTTCTTTGAATTTACTTAAATATGATATATTAGCATGCTAAAATTATGTCATTTGAAAACCAATGAATTAACCATTAAAAAACAACGATCTCGTTGGTGAAAGTCTAATTGTGTGCATGATTACACGGACAGACTAATTCTCTGAATGAACAAGTACGAACAACTATCAAGCTCATTCATTTTGAGTATGTGAGAATAGGAAGATGATGATACGATGGCACCTATAAGTGTCAGGAACAAAGGGAGCTGATTATTATTACCAGCAGCAATACCCGAATGCTCTAAAGTATGATCTATTGTTTTCTGCACGGTCTGAGTTAAACAATAGTCGTAAGAGTTTCACTTATTTTATTCCACTTACTCTCAAACGTGAAGCCAATCTTACTCCCTTTAGATACATTGCAGTTGTCTGTACCATGAGCCACTTGGACTTCTTTTTATGTTCGTAGCACATTCACTTATGAACGTGTCGAACTCACACTGCATCCACGTGGTAAGCTTGCTGTCCATGGACGCAGGATATGATATGACCAATAAATACGGTTTCCAGGCATGATCATGCATGAACACACAAAACCAGCGCCAACATATCACAATCACATTTGAAAAACTCCACCTTCTATCTTTACTGTCTTACGCATATCAAAGTGCCATAAATCTTCTGCTCATTTCTTAGATCGGAACTTTTAGAGCTGAATCTTCGCATTAGTATTGTTTCTATCTACAAAACCTTTTGGGAAAAGTAAGTTGAAGACTCATTCACACAGAATACTATCACATCACACAATAAAATTACAAAATGAATCATGAAACTTGATTCAGCTTGAACAGCCGACTACGGAATTGGAATATCTCGTATGCCAAATTCGTGAGGTAGCCGAGAAGAAAATATGCATACGTATACAAAATATATGATGTAAATTTGAGTGATAAAAGCACATGTGTGCAAAACCCCGTGGTGGTAAATACATTTGTGCGATGGTAATGGGGAAAGACTTTGATCCTTTAAAAGCCGGAGCAGCCTACAAAAAACATTCTAAAACCTGGTGTTTTAATGAGGAAAAATAATGGGAACTAGGATCGATCTATTGGCACAATAGTGATGAAAATGACACAAGAGTTTTTTTAAACATGAAAGAAAGGTAATTTCCGGTTTCCAGGTGTTTCCAACTGCCTTAATGGAACAATAATATAGTTGGTAATGGACAACGTACCTTCTACTTACTCGCTCCAGTCGCAGTCAGTCATTCGTTGTTTCATTTAGTTTGGTGTGGCGTGATTATGAGTTCTAAGTAGAAAGATGGTTGGAAGCCGGCAAAATTTTTAGGTCTCTCAGAACGTTGGCTCATTCTTAATACGCTGTGTTCTCACCTTTTCTTCGACGATATTTTGATTACAGAGCATAAAAGCTCGCAGCCTACAATCTACAAGATGAAGTCATTTCCATGAAGATGGTTCTTCATATTCCACCTCTAGGTACATGAAAACTCATAAACAGTTGGAAGCTGTTGATGACATTCAATCTCCAATGTTCATTTTCATAAATATTTGAGTCCCAAGGTGGTGCAAATACTGTTTTCCATTACCTTTAAGCCTTAAGCTACTCACTGTTCCGCCATCAAATTCTTTATTTCTATAACGAGCTCCTTGACCTTGTTGCGAGACATTACTGACGAAGTGAAAGGGAAAAGTGAGATGATAGGGTAAAAACTGCTTATTTATCCAAGCAACTACACTATTGCAACGTTGCTTTGCAACGCAGTTACTGAATGGAAATGAAATATACATCCATATTTGGCACTTTGTTTTTGCTGCATGAGATAAACTACAACCAACAGTCCGTACTCAGCGTGAAAATTTTTACACCAGGAATGCACATTTGCATTGAGAAGGATCCAACATTCATCGATGTATTTATGGAACAACCTTTTACTAATTTTTATGACTGCGTGTTAGTTAAATAGCTTTTCCTCCAAACTAAATTCTGGCTCTTAGCGAGCCGTCTTTTCCAAAATCAGGTTTTATGTAATGGAAGTTTAGCCTTAATCAGTGGACTTATTTATGTCGAACTTTCCGTTGAATCGCCGCTTCACTTATCGTTAGTCTTGAAATTCATGCATTTTCCCATCACTTACTATTTACTTTATTTAAAACTCTATTTCCATTAAAGACACAAATTTTAACCCAAAGCTTGCATAATATTTGCCTCCTAATTTTTACTTAAATTCCATTTTACACCGGACGGAAGGAAGCAAGTATTTATGTAATGACTGACTACGATCTAAGCCATTATTACAGCAAGGTATACTTTGAATACTCAACTGTTCATTTGTGCATATTTTGGAAGATTTGAGTTTTTCTTGCAATAGTAGATCTATGATATGAATGATTAATACGAAGAGTATATTCGATTTACAATGGGGTAATGTGGAAAACGTCTGCCGTAAACTCATAGCTTAACACAAATTTTCATGATTTCATGGAAATAGTTTCACCGTTTTAGCAAGTAGAGCTAGTAGCATGAACTATAGGGAATTCCACGACTATTCCTGTAATTTTCAAATGATTTAACTTTCTGCTAACCAACTGATAGTGTGATCAGTTTTAGTTCATCTTAAATTGATCTCCAGTGTGACCTGAACTAAAGATTAATGAAATCAGAATTTAAGCCAGTCGTTGAATTCAACACAACCCCAAACTATTCGCACAGAAACACGGCACATGCAGATTAAAAATTATTAGGGTACATACATACTACATATGAAACAAGCTTAAACGAAATCATTTCAGAACTAAACCTGACCGTCAATGACACAATCTGTCAAGCATGAACCGTTCATTTGTGCCTTCAACATTTCTATAGGTCAACATACCTTAAAACATTGGTAAACGTACCCAACTACCAGAACATGTCGTCCACTTGTGTTCATACGCCAAATTATGATGTCGGCTTTCAATTCATTCTTTCTTCAAATTTTTATAGATTTTTTCATGGAAAACTTGTTAGCAAAAAATAAGATATTTAGAGTGGTCAGAATTATTGGAAGAAGAAGCCAGCAACATTACATTTTCCACGATCCAGTATCACGTTCTGTAATCTTCCAAAGCGAGTATGATATTACTTGTAAGTAGTAAGTATATCATGAGTTGTACTGGCTCTAGAAAGCATATATTTCACATTCAGAGTCGTAATAATATCCATACTCCGTGTATGGAAAAGCCCATTGTTTGCTGCATTTTGACAAGAAGGAATTCATGTGTTTTAACCTTCATGAAGTAAGGAAGGAATATTGTATCATCATATTAATGCCTTCATGCCCAAGCCAGAGCAGTCAAGGAAGACATACCAAAAAGTTTGTATAGGTACAAGCTGTACGTTTTTATACTGCTAAAAATGAGACAACTATCCAATGATATTTCTTTGGAATGCCATAGGTTGAATGTTGAGCTACATGCTTGCAGTGAAAACGTGAAAGTATGCACCGATTCCCATACTTGATTCCCACTATTTTTATACTCGTTCGAGACTTTTTTCCACATATTTTTCATTAGTACGTCAAGTTGTCATTGTAACAATGAGAGCATTCAGTTAAATATTAGGACCTCCAAAAATTTTAGTTCTTTCATGTGTTGAATTTAGCATATGGCAAAATCCAGAGTTACATTGGGCCGTCAGTTAATTTTTTATCCTTAGTTGATGCTGTAAGGGATACAACATATCTATTTCGTTCTAGCCCAAGTCATGAAACTATATACGGATCTAGAAACACCATCACACTCACAATTAAAAGGATTTGTCTTGAGAACTAGCCTGTTAAGAGATTTGCTTGTGCCTCATGGTGTGATACAAATCTTGAAAGCCTGACTTGGTTATGTTACGTTGATTTGTAAGGACTTACACGGCACTCTTCCACCTTTTCTTTCTCTTTCCCTTTTGTGCTCCGTCATCTTCTGCAACTGAAATCTCGTTGGATATAGATGGATATAGACTAACCAATTTTATCAAACTATTCGCCCAACCCTACGCTCCTATTATTATGGTAGGTACTTATCTACCATACATGCATATTGATATCGAAAAATACATTACTTTTTTTTACTATTATGAACTTTCTTCTCACGCTCCGTATACAACGTCATTCCTACTAGTCACACGAAGACATACTATTTTTTTCTCGGACTAGAAGTTGGAGCTATATAGAATATATTTAGTATTTCATCATGTTTAGCCATAGCCTTTCTTCAATGCAGTACTACCACATTGGAGACGCACTCAGTTAGTGCGGCTTAGGCTTAGGTTTTCCCCGCGAATGGATGACGCAGCAAAAAGGGTACATGGGAATATCCGGGAGTTACTTTTGAATGTTGCATAAACACTATTTTCCCCATTAAAGGTTTGTAGGATAAAGAAGACAGATTGTTACATGTGCATGCCGTGTACATGCTGCAACATATTTTTTTGGGGAAAGAAGCTGTAACTAAACTTCTCATTATAAGAGAGGATAGTTGCTCAATGTACCCCTGCGGAAGGTATTTGATTTTAGTACTTAGCTCTCCTACCAACCAACCAACTTTTCTTCTGTCCCTAAAACAACTATATAGAATATTGGCGTGTCGTCAGTAAAACTGTAATCCTTTACTAATTTGTCGCCAACGATGGTAGTTCTTGGCTCTCAGAGCCAAGAAAGGAAAATAATGATAAGAACGCCATTTTTACGCTAATTCCTGCTGGCTGAGCAATACCGTTTTCTCAATACACACCACGCTGTTTTCAGTCCACATCTAATAATGAGGAGCAAAAAACCGTTTTGTTGCCTCAAATGATTCGTGTGTCCGTCGGTGCCTCCAAAGATTTAAGGGGTAATGTGTCCAATCAGATAGTTTTTAAGGAGGACAGACAATGTTCAATTATAGTAGGTATGAAACTTTTGCCCTTCAACAAGCTCTAGACCTTTCCAATTTCATGACATCGTGACCTTTATGTTACACTTAATCTATTATAGTGTTACCAATTGTATTGTGAAAACATTATGCTCCATTCGCAAAACAAAGTCCGCAGCTTTGGTGTGTTTATATTATCGTCAAAATATTCAATCAAGTCCACAGATGGGAAACAAAATGTCAACATTCTATTGCTGGAATATCTATTGTTATTGAAGATTCATGTTGAGTAACAAATGGGAGTCGAGTATTCCTCATTGGGCTTAATGTTGTTCAATCTTTTTTTTCGGTGGGAATCTTTGCAAGGACAGCATATTATGCAAAAAATAATCGTTTGCCCTCCCCGACTGATTTTTATGAAATTGCAAGAAAGGCCTTGGATTTGATTCCACGAATCTCACTGTCTGCAATCAAGTTAGAAAAGGCAAAGCGTTTTGGGTTGGGGTAAGTTGTACATACTCAAACGTAATCGTCGATGAGCAGCACAGCTCATTGATTAAATCTGATGGCCTTGCAGTAAACAGTTGGATTAAATTAGTGGTTTCTGGAATTTTGTTGCAAAATCCCAACTATTTGGATATTTTAAATGTATGAATTTATCTCATAATATAAATTTCACTTTTAGTAGGGAAAATTTGTTATGTTATACTAACTTAGCTTGAACGCCATAACCAATGAGATCCAATTAAACTCATTTCTTTCATAGATTTGATCCCTATTTTACCTTGCAGCTCATATCTTCTTTCAACGAATGGGCAAGCAATACAAAAAGCCTTCGGTATAGGATATAAAATTCTTTTCCACTGAACATACTATAATGTGGCAGCTCAACATTAACTTATAAAGGTGGTAATAATGAGACCAAAAATAAATATGTTCAATACCCAAACAAGCAGGCTGTTCCCTGTGTATATATTTTCTCATTATAATTTTCTCAGTACACACTTCATAGCGCTTTCGTAGATTCATAAGCACATAGATTTTTTCCTACCATTTGTACAACTTTTTCATTTTACCTAATGCAAAACTTGCAATCCAATGTTCCAACGTACTTTACTCGAGCTGTCGTATCATTTTCCATGCCTAAACATACAGAAAAAATGGGCTGCTACTGAGAAATACGAAGTTCGCAAGCTGCACATTAGTTACAAACACAGTTACATGAAAGGTAGCTCAAGCTGCTTGGCTCAATATTTGAAGGACACTGTCAACGCGAGAATCTACAAAAGAACTGTTTTGAACAACTCTTCTCGTTAGCAAAGTACGTGATGAGAAAATCAAATTATTACTGTATTAACTATATTGCTCTCTGCTCGTCTCAGCTTTGTACATAATACCATTTTTTCTCGCAATCAATTCTTGTTGCTTTCTCCTCGTGTGTCACACTTGCACGAGGTAAACTATTAAAACCTCCTTACTTTCAATAATATTAGTAGTTTTGATAAATTATCTAAGATATACAGAGTTCGTTATGCTTTGTACGTTAGCTTCTCCTAGCAGCCTCTTCATATCTGCTCGACTTTTGAGTATGCTTTGAGTAATTTATGTGATGTGTATCCCATAGAATGTTTTTTACTCCGCAAGAACCATTCCCAAAAACTAGCATGAAACGATGAGGTCGGAAGTGAAATGAAAAGAAATGTGTCTGAATTATGACTACAGAAAGGGAACACGAAACCTGCATTACATTGAATACACACAAACGTCGCCGGTGGCCCTCTTGAAATCCACTGAATATAAAATGATAATGATATTAGTAGCTTCTTGTCATAACGTTGAGAGGCGGGTCTGGCGTAGCTTGCCAGAAGTCACAAATGAGGTTTTATGGCTTGTTCAATGGGGATGCTTCAATGTTATTATCACCGTACCATGTACGATAGATAGAAGTTAATGATGCGGAAAATATCGTGTTCTTGTTGATTCAGGTGAATAGAGGAATGATTGCTGTTCGTATCGTATTATGAATGAAAACGAAATGAAGAAATTGGCTATTCTGTGCTGGGCTATATGTAATGATTTGATGGTTTGATACTTCATATAACCATCTTCTTCAGTGAAACGTC
The DNA here is from genome assembly GCA_034697805.1 of Orchesella bifasciata. Classification (NCBI taxonomy): domain Eukaryota; kingdom Metazoa; phylum Arthropoda; class Collembola; order Entomobryomorpha; family Orchesellidae; genus Orchesella; species Orchesella bifasciata. The sequence continues at coordinate 26,135 of JAQGAP010000491.1, read as the reverse complement.
ACTCTACCTTTGAAAACTGTTGAAAAAACTTGAGTCCAAACAACAGCTCGTGATGCAAGTGCTATTATGCTATCTGTAGTGCTCTTTAGAAAAGTTGAGAAGTATCTTTATTAGTTTTTGGTGCACTTATTCAAGCATTCCAAAACAGGAGAGTAATGATAAAATTAATAAATTTGAAATTCACCACAATCTGAAAAAACCAAAAAAAAGTATATATTCTGCAAAAATAAGGAAATTGATGTTATCACTTCAAGTTATTTTTAAAAAGGTTAAAGAGTAATAAAAGTTGTGGAGGCGAAAAAGTGAAAGTTACAACTACCCTTCAGTCACATTATATCATATGTACTGTAAAACTGAGCGTGAGCATTAATTAATTAGCAGCAGTTTTTCAATGGCACTCAATTTATTACTTTTCCGACTCAAATAGCAGCTTATGTACATATTCTCAAGTTTCTCCATACACTTATATGTAATTACCGCAAAAAAACCCTAAAAGAGTATTGTATAATGTTAGGACTATATGAGAAAGTCACTAAAGGCTGACAGAGAGCATGCTAAAATTAAAGCCAAGGGAAATGTGTTAAACCTTCCGGATGAGCCTATATTTATTTTCCTGTTTAGATTTGTTTCACGTCATAAATAAGTGTACCTAGTCACGAGAAAACAGCTTTTGTATATACAAACGTTGTATTTGCAGATGGAAGTAAAACCGTTTTCTTCACCTGTTTTTTTGAGTTCAATATATATGATATTTGTACTTTGGGGCTACGGAAGACAATGAAAATTTGATTTGACACTTAAATAGTTTAAAGTATTTAATAAACCTTGTACTACACAAAAGTGTACTTGATAGTTAAAGCTATCTTATTTATATTCAATCATAAAAAGTAGAATATCATCACAAAAGCAGGCATTGGGCGATAGAATTATTATCACGTGGCTGAAATCCCATTTATGGAAGTTTCTTTTTATCAGTGCAATCTCATAGCAAATGGTCGGCAGTGAAACTGGTGGTACATGTTTAAATAAATAGAATTCAAGCTTGCAAGGCTTTACCAACAACGAGTTTCTATTGCGCAAACCAGTTTACACGACAACTCAATCAACAAATAACAGCTTTTCCAAGCGTCAAGAGTGAATAGGAAAGCAACTAAAGTGGCATTTCGCGGAATAATTGGCACTATTACGTGAATGCATGGATATTATGTTGCCTTCAAGCACAATATTTCCAGAGATATTCTGAACAAGTTTGAAAGCACAAATCTTTTGATGTCTTTCAAACTCCAGGTACATAATATCCACATAATATAGGATGTTGTGTACCAAGTACCATGTACACACTTATTGGAAGAAAATGGTTTCTACAATTATATGTTTTGTCACACGAACAGGAAGTTTTCTTTTGAAGTTCGACTTCGTTCCATCTAAAGACTTTGCATACATATTGCTTCACATTTGCCAGTGCCGTGAATATCTACAAATACATACATGCATCCGCCAAAAACAAAACTTCCACTAGAACGACAGCATCGAGCCAAATGGTTCCTCAGAACAGACCTGTATAGTGTTTGTTCACGTGCATGAAACAAAGACGAAAACACTTTCTTTGTAGAAAGTAGCATACAAGCAGAATTAATAGAGAACACACTTTTGATTATTTTAGTGAAAGCATACAAAGCAGCATAAAGTCAAACGTGGGCAGGAGCAAGAAACAATACAGATATATTATAATGTTATTTTGCATGCAAAACCGTATGCCTCAATACATTTGTTGAGGACCGGAGAAATGACGACCGGAACAAGTCTACAGTGTGGTAACCGAACCTCCATTACATTGACTTTATGCATTTTTTCGTTATTATCTTTGTGCTTATCTTTACTGATACGAGCAAAGATTCACCAACTCACTTCTTGTTCCGGGCAATGTGTAGTAGTTGGCATATTAAAAATGCCAAAAGTTATCGACTGTAAAAGGGCAGCCGGAATCATGTGAGTAGCATAGAATTTATAGAGGCTTTTAAGGAGTAGTATTAGCTTACATGGAAAATGCAAGTGTGGTGTTAGAGAGGCACCAAATAGACAGCTGGAAAAAGGCTTGCCACTTGCTATGTGCTGTTTTTTCCTATCCACGAAGGATACTAAAAGTCAATGCATGTACTTAGATCAGAATGCATGCATGTAATGTACATAGTTTATGGAACATTGATGGTTACATTTGCTCCTCTGGAAATAGCTGAGGAGAGAGAAAAAGGGGAACCTTCAGCTTGGAAAGGGAGAGTGTGTCTCACACACAGTTCAACACTTGAAAATGTAATAGTGTAACACTGAATGGTTTCTATATTAAGCAAACAGAATGAGTTAAGTTGCGATAATGTGAAAGCAAGTAATGCACATTTACTCCACACTTCCACGCTTTCTCCTTTCTCTCTTGACTTGAACTTACTTTTATTCTATTTTCATTTGCTCTTATTTTGCCAATTCAAGTAAAAACATGATATTGAATGTACATACTAACGTCAGCAAGTACGCAAGGTACATTTTTGCTAACATTACGCCAACTTTTGGCTTCCCTTCAACTAGAATGAGTTGAGTGTGATGACTGACTCAAACTAGCAGAGTATAAGTGAAGCTTAAGGGAAAAAACAGAAAGAAGTATGGGGAGAAAGTCTGCGACTGTTTTCATTCCATCGTAGGCTCCTTTCCCTCCTCGCTTCCAGTTTCTGGATCCAGAAAGCACTAAACTTTCAAGAGAATTCCTTAGAGTGAGACCTTAGCGGCAGAAACAAACGCAAGCTGAAGACATGCTAGCTGCACACGCATTGCTTCATATATCTGTAGTTACTCATTCTTTTATAAACTTGGACTGGCAGAAACGCTAGGGCTCCTCCAACTCCGAATTGCGCTGCTTCTACCTATCGTCTCCAGGAAACTCTGTATGACATCGTGGTGTGGTGGTGAACTGGTCTGGTGTAGTGGTGCAAAAGCAAGCATTGACGTGGCAATGAATGTGTGTCTTCGCAGTACAACCAAAAAACACACAAATGTATTTGGGCGCATCTCGGCATGTGCAAAATGTTCCGTATGTAGCTCCTTTTCCTAGCTAGCTGGTAGTCTTCCAGCAGTGGTGGGTCTCAGCCAGCTTCTACTCCTGCTATATTATGGCTCAAGCAGTTGTTCCAACAAAAAACCTTTGCTATCCTCCAAAAACGACGATGAAAACAGCTCCTGAGGAAGAAAGCGATGTGATGAAGAAGTAGCAGTATCGGTGCACAACACACTCGTGAAAATACAATGGAAGGAATGAGTAAAACTGGAGGCGCCAGTCAGTCACCAATCTAGTGGGATGAGGAGATGCTGCTAGGAAGTCGAGTTGTATTATGCCTTTGTAGTTTTCTGCAACGCTAAAGAGAATACAGTGTAGCGGGCAAGAGGAGTGCTATTGAATCATGATGATGGGAAATCGCATTAGGCACATAACCACGTACATACTCTGCTACCCGGTAATGCAAGCTTATTTCTTCCCTTGCTTTGCTGCTGTTTTGATTACGTGGTTGTATGATAGCAGCGGTGGTGGTGGTGGGTGCAATTTTAGCAAGCAGCGAGCATGCTTTTCCTTTCTCTGGCTGGGATCCCACTGCTCCAGCATCGTGAGCATTTAAACCATGCTTGCAAATAGTACTACAGAACAGCAGTGAAGTACCAACGGTTGCGGCTCCGATGACATGACCCTCCTCTCCTTTCTTCAGCCTCATGCTCTTCGTTTCACAGCAATCCACAGGGTAGTTCCAGCACGGTTTCCCTTATACAGCATTTTTTTTGTAGCTCTGTATTGGCAGTGTGAAATTGCGAAATGCTTCTCCCTAGTTTTGTCTTTTGTATACCTTCGTGCGTGCTTTAGTTTGATGGCCATTTTAGTAGCTTTGAACTTAATAAAAGCATTTATTGCTAACATGCCAAAAAGGGAATTCAGTTGTTCATAATAAATGCTTGTGATTCAAACTATTTATATTGCATGGTGTGCCTCCTTGCCCAGAAGCTACCGAAAACTCAAGTTCAGCAGTTCTTTTTGAGTATGAGGCTGCATATTATGAATGTAGAGTTTCTATGCAGTCATGCAAAAGTATGCAGGTGTTGCATTATGTATGTACGGTCTATTCATCTATTGTGAAGTTTGGTATTTCAGCTTCCACCACTGACTCCTATAGCTCAATGAGCTTTTATCAGTATAACGCGCACAAACAACTCTCCATCAGGTAAAAATGTGAAATAGATGTGATATAGACGAGTGAGTGAGCTGACAGTGGGTGCACACTCATCCAGACCTTTCTCTGAAGTACTAGAATCCTAGGAGAAGGATTTATCGATCCCCTCCCAAATAAAATATTACATTATCGTACATAAGCAAGAAGGCACATGCACAAGATAGAGATACACATGTATGCGCACATTATGTATACACACACAACACACCAGCAAAGAAGGATCAGCAGGAGCAGCGGTAGTAGTGGTAGTTGTAAGGAGAAAGGAGTAAATATGAGCACTGATAGTTGGTGAGGAGTACACATGGAGAAAAGCAACGAGGAGCAAAGGAAAGCGGTACATATAGAAGAAGAGAGTCAGTGATGCAAACCAGTCAGTCAGTTACACACAAACGCATACACTTTTTCACAGATCCATAGCACAAAATCTGACATTCTTCATACATATGCTAACCCTATAGGAAGATAACGTTCCAGTCTGTGGATTGCTGCTCGGGTTGGTGGACGACGAGAGGCAGAAAAAGGGAGAGAAAGAAAGCGCACCAGAATCTTAGAAAGCTGGGAGAGGCGAGTTGCCTCATCAAAGCAGACTTTAAAGAGAAAGGAGCGAGTAAGTGAGGATGAAAAGCCAACTAAAGTAGTAGTGACGAAGAGCCGTGTATTCCATTTAAAGGGAGAGAAAGAGAGAGAGAACGAGGGGCAAAGAGTAGCCAAGTAAAAACAATTCTAGCCTTTATTTTCCTTCTATTCAGCCCAACCTCACCTTCATTCATAAGAGAAAAACAGAGTGAAAGTAAACAGTTTAGTTCACGAGTGGGTTCTTTCCCTTAGTCGTACATTTACATTTGTTCATACATTCTCAAAGCACATTTGCTCGTTGGACATGGTTGATGTAGGTTGGAGGTACATTTACTGGGGAGTACATTGATTTTTGGATGAAGGATAGTTACTCAAGTTGGAAATGGAGCCTGGGAAATTTTTCAACTAAAAGGTGCACCCACTATTAACATGTCATCTGGGATGGAAATGAATACATACGTAGTTCTGTTTTCTGTGTGTTTGTGTCGTCTTTGTTGAGTTTTTTCCGCTGAAATAAGCAATCACTTAAATTCAAATCTGGCTTGCAGAATCCGCTCGCTAGTTTACTCCTGCTAACTAAGCGTGTGAGTCAATTTCAAAAGTGTTCAAGGTTATGGAAGCAACGAGGATGCAATAACAGTCCATAAAAACGTTTTACATCGAAATTTGTACAAACCTTTGTCCAGCCAGTTGGAAACGCGAGTTCCACTTACTTCGTCAAATTGGCTGTGAACTTAATATGAATGACTGAAATATAAATCAGCTCTAGTGCTGCCAAACCTTGTCACGTAATCCATCGATGTCAATCTAGAGAGATAGTCCTAGGGATATATTTTCAGCGTAATCGAGTTGTATCAGACGTAAATTGAAATACAGAAGTAGGTATTTTCTCCAAAGGCATTTAGTTATGCACCTGCCTCACCGAGTTTCACTCAAAATCTAGGATACCAAACTTGGGATAACCCAATCAGCAGATATTTATCCTGTGGCTAAAACCACTTTGCTTTCCTAGCCAATAAACGAACGAAAACGAAAAAATATGGAAAATTTTCTTTTTAGCAGCACATTTTCGAGTCAATTTCATTCCTGATTATTATACCTCGACTACGTCGAGATAGTTTCGTCGTTTTTCATCAACACTCAATTTACTTTGATAAATACGTTTATTCCGCGTCAGTGAAGTATGTTCGTTTGAATGTACCATACTATAACACTAGTAACACTTATTTTATACCGCTAACTACATGGTAACTATACGACTATAATTACACAAAATAGCATCCGTCTCTGTCGTTAACCTACAGTCCATTATAATATACCAAATCACACATATATACATAAGTGAAACTAGCAATATAGCTCCTTCTTCCAGCAATCAGTCGACAACTTTTAGGGCTAAAATCCAATCTATTCTTCCAGTAAATTTACCTTAGTTGCTGAAAATTTGTCTTTGTGTGTTTCTCGATCTTCGAGCTGCATCTGTCCAAGGAATAACGAAATCATGATCACCAGCAGTGTCCTCATTTTCATAACGTCCACGCTGATGTGCATCAGCTGCTCTGCTACATCTGCACTTTTTTCAGGTAAGTACGGATTTACAATAGAAACCATTTGATACTGTAGACTAGCATTTTACCACCATTGCAATTTTTTTAGCTGAACTAAAATTACATACGGGATATTGTTGATATAAGCATAGTTCCGTCATAAATATTTAGTAAAAAATGTTGTTGCTTCACAACTGAAATTGGTTTTAATTTGCATGCAATTATGGAATGACGCTGCATTCTCAATGCTGCCGAACATTTTTCTCTTTTAGTACCTGATTTGTCAATAAATATGTTTAATAGCATTTTATAGCCCCATAATTCTCATCCTATTGGAACTATCAACTTGGGGTACAAACGTCTGCTTATTTTCCTCCCGTCGTATTCCTCTACGGAAAAATGTTTACAGTGTTGTATTGACTGCATAAGTATGCTCATTTCAAACTCACTAGCCACTAGGTAAAATGCTTAATGGGGTGTACTGTTTACCTATGGAAAATTTAATATACAAAAAGTCGTTATCGCAAATGATGGCTGTTAACTTTGAAGCAAAACTAACAAATCAACCCGTAGCTGAAATCATGTTTTCATTTGCAAAGCATCAAGTATGTGCATGTATGTATTCTGCATTACAACCGCTAAGGGCCACAAACTAAAATTTTGCATGTTTTATGTGCTTTTTGTATATATGAATGCATACCGGAACATGGCCATATTCTAGTTTAGTAATTACATGCGTTGATTTGTGGTTTCATAAAGCATACACTTTTTATGAGTTTTTATGTATGTTGCGCTCAGCCCAATCAGCCCTACTGATCCATTTTCTCTTCCTTGTTTTCAAGCAATTTAGCTCACCTAATGAAAATAATAGAGAACTTATGAACTGAATTTTTTGGTAACCCGTTTTATGAGTGAAGAAAGTTTGACTTGAAGAATTTGTTAATGTTTACATATCCGTTTATTGTGATGTTTGCAGAAAGCTCAAGGAACAAAAGTACGGAGTCAGACACACTATCAGCAGATAATTTGCAATACAAACTTGAAAACATACGAAACCTTGCCCTTGCATGGCTACAGACCAAACGGACGGACGAGTATGGATGGCCGTCAGGTGATACGGCCAGAATTGTCATTGCGCTAGCTTCTGCTGTAAAAGATTGGCCTACCAAGAATGACCTAGAAGCTAGACTAATCGTTAAACAGTTAGAAATAGAACTTCTAGAGAAATTACTAAGGTTAGTTGACCAACATTTACTTACTAATAATGTGGGTATTCAAATTCAAAATTGCTAATCTATAGTAATCATTCAGAAATTGTACATGGGATCTATGTTTCAAGTATTTCAATTTCCATTCCTGCATATCCTAATTTAAGCCGGCCGGGACTAAATCGGTTTTATACCTCTAAATGAATAATGTGTATTATTATAGCCCTCCAGGACTTTTCTTGTACAAAAAGCCGTTTCCAACTAGTTTACTGATCATAAGAAGCCAATTTGGCAGCAAATTTGCCCAAATAATGTAGTCAATGACTCAACTTTCATATCATAGAAGTTATGACTGACTTTCACTCTGAATTACCATGACTAACGTTCTGTGGCAAACCAAAAAATCAAATTACGTCCATCTTATATAAGCAGAGCCACAGTATCTTTGGTCAGTCTACAGTTCATAGTCATAGTCACGCGAGAAGTGGATAACATGAAGCATATACAAAATTCTTTTGATTTCTCCAACTTTAACTCAATAACGTATACACATTGAAAGCCTTTGCATGCAAACCATGTTCATGTGCATTTGCAATCAATTTTAGACGAGAAGAATCTTTTTAGAGCCCAAAAAATAAGGCAGCTGTATGAATAGTTGCTGTCAAATAAAGAATGCTCGCCTTTCCAATCCAATTCCTCATAAAGCAACTAGACGATTTTCATGACAAATCCTGTATGAAACACTCGTGCAGTTATTTATTATTTATTACATGGAAGTTGCCTTGCTAAATACATAGGGTGTTGTAACTGCATGGAAATATTTTGGTCATTGTGAGCAGATGCTATATGAAGCTTTCATAACTTCCCAATTTTGTAAGTTAGCTAAGGGTTTATTCAACACACCAACACAGCAGCTCATGTAAAACAAATATCGTAGCATCGGAAAAAGCTCTCTCGGAACACAAAGTGCTAGCTAGCCTTTGTATAGAATTTGTAGTCTCAGTAGGTGAGATATTGCTGTGCTAAGGTGTGAATGCGGGCCCATAAATAAATACCATATACAATGGATAGACTAGACTGGTTGACTGGCTCGTAGTTTTAACATTCTCATCAAAAGGACAGACGTAGACGGTATCAACTCAAAAGTGGCCATATTGTGAAGACAAGTTGCCAGTATAATTTGTCAAATTCAGACAGACATAGAAGAATGTTAAGATCAGGAGATCTCAGGAGACAAAGATTACTCATAGCGCCCAGCAAGCCCTACTAAATTCACAAGTTGTAAATGTAACGTATTTATATTGGGCTGTTCCTTGCATTTAGTTGGATACTACTGTAGCGTAAACTTGTTTTTTTTCAGAGGAAATGCATTAAAGTGAGAGCACAATTAGATTGACATTTTTTCATGGAGATTCTGCGGAAAAAAAGGATGCACCAACTTTTTTTTGTCCTTTTGGCTGACATCAAGCTTCATCTCCTAAACGTAAACAGATCGTGAAATAGTCAAAGCAAGAGAAATGGTCCCATCCAAACTGTACATTGTATTCAAATGTGCATTTAACAGATTGAAAATTAAGTTGGTATATACTACATGTTGCGTTACATTTGTTATTCCCTAATACGTTCAACGTTCGGTCAAATTCGTCACAAAATTTGCTCTGGATTTGTGAAAAGCCAAAATATGCTCATTTATTTTAAAACTAGCTGGTTACATTTTGCATTCATCTGGAGTCTCCTGAAAGGCAGTTTATTCAGATTATGGGTACGATACTTCATATTTAGCTCTTTCTATGTATGCATAGTTGTTAGAATAGGTTACAGGCACAGACTGACTTTTAGAGGGTGGGTTAAAGGTGACTTATCACAAGCATGGTCGGTAGCATCTAGTTGTTTCCACTTAAATGTCAAGACACACTAATGTTACATAGTCATAAAACTAAACGCAGCGTTTCGTTGACATTTCGCGATGATCTTTAGAAATTCTGAAAATGGCGATATTATAACTTGTCACAGTAGAGTTGATAGAGATAAGCTGTTTTTCAGCCTTCAGCCTTCACTGAGATGAATGAATTAACGACTCTAGAGTTAAAGGAGTAGATTAGCCACACAATACAACATGATGTGGTAGACGGTTCGGAACGTAGACTAGTACCGCATTTTACCACAAAGGTAAAATGTGAAGAGCTCTGAATGATAAGAGATGTTACTAACTTTATGAATGCAGTTCTGAGCATTAATATTATCCCAACTATTGGCGATACTCACTAATAACAAAACTTTTACTCAATTTATAGCAAGGATACAGTACCAATTTCGCCAGCAGAAGTGTGCTACTTTGCATTAGCTTTAAGTGCTTCATGCCAAGACCCCAATAATTTCCATGGGCACAACCTAATTGGTAAGTTTCAAGTGATAGCACTTGCGATGAAATGTTATTTTCCACCATGCATTAGCTACAGCCTGCTTCACAAACCGTGTGTAACTTGAGACTGTATGTAATATGACGAGATACTAAATTGCGTGTGTTGAACAATGAAATTCAATAATATACATTTAAGCACTATATTTGCTGGAGTATACCATAATATGTATCCTTCACCTTTCGAAATATCATAAAATGTTTAACTGTGGTGGGGTATATTTAACAAGATTAGTTTACCAATCTGCGTTCAGAAAGGTGGAAAATTAGCCTACCCTATTGCTATGAGTTTTGTTAATTTAAATTGCCATACTCCGCCTGGGTACCTACTTCTTTTGCTGACTTACATTTCAATAAGTCGGTAAAATTGCATTGAGTCTGACAAAGTTGTTTAAAGCTCAAACAAATTTTAGACTGACAAGATGATGAGGAGGGCCAGCGGCAGCTGGAGAAAGTAGAGTGATTCGAGTAAATGAATTTGCCCTGGAGAGTTCAAGGGAATGTACTTATCAGCAACGAGAGTGCCTATGAAATTGGCATCGGAAAAGAGTATGAGCATTCCACTTGCGTGAGCATCACATGTAAGTAATATGTATGCCAACACTCACACACGATGTTATTATTGAGTTTCATCTGTTCAGTCGCCATGTACCTTTTCGCCTTGAGCTGAACTGACTGAGTGGGGAGTATTTACTGACCTAATACTGACATTGAACACTGGAGCATTTCGATTAACCGCTTTGGTGGTGGAAGTAATTGCCCAATTACAAGTTTTAAACTGTATTTGATTACTAGTGTCCCTTGAGAAACACCATGAAGATGTCGATTATCAGGGCTACCCTGCAGCATTCGGTTACGCCTTTACATCCCTGGTGTCGTGTATGAGTGGAGCACACACTCACAAACATCAACCCAAGCGTCTGCTTCAAATTGCAAGGGATGACTCGTCATCAACGCGAATGTATTCACTGGGTACGTTATACAACGACTGCCTTTTATATTTTTATGCTTCTAAATACCTGCATCACCTCACTCAAAGAGATGGGAAACTAGGTTGTGTATGCGAGTGATGAAAATGGCCATTCCAAAACAGGGAGAGAGCTGCCGAGCTAACAATGAATAGAAAAGCACGCGTATATTATGAAACAGTGAAAGCTCTCCTTTCCATTTGCCTTCTTTTTTTCGTTCACACTTTACTAATTAAAATTACATGATGCCACTTCTCCTTTCTCCCTCTGCTTCCAGCATTAGCTCTCTCTCTCATTTTGCCCTGCCAACATCAAAAGTGAGGTTGTTAGCTAGGTTGCCTCAAAATCTCGAGGTGGAATGAGAGAGAGAGATGAAGGCGGAAACGGGAAATGTGAGGGCAATGAAGCACACATAGGAAGATTATATGTGTTTGCTTGAGTTGGCCGGAAATGATGTTTTCCACTCGTTTTGGAACCAATTTCACTTCTTGTTCAAGGGGAAGGGTATGTTACTCTCCGTGTTAGATTACAGGGAACCATAGGCCCATGTATATTTAAGCGGGTGTATATTTAATATAGGTAATTTTTGTGAAAAGCATAGGACAAAAATTGAGCCCGATATACAATATGCTAACTTACTGCCTCATGTGATTACATTATGGTATAACTTTGCCGAAGAAATTCGTCTATAATGCATAGCAAAGTAGACACTGTATTGGATGCGCCTTTTATGGTCTCTCGCTCCCGTGTTTCTGACGTCTCTAATATTCTTACGTTCGCAGTGGAGAAAGGAGTAGCGAACAGTTTTTACTTTTCCCGTCTATTATTAGCATACTTTACTTTACTCTCAGCACGTAAACGCCTATTTTTACTGCAAGTCGCTGCATTTGAAATGTGTTTCAGACACGAGAGCCACGGCATTGATAGCGCTGGAGTGTATACGTAATCGAAAAACGAGTGACTTCCTGAGTCGGCACATCATAGGGCCGATGCATGCAATCAGCAAGCTGCAGTTGGAGGATGGAACCTTTGGGAATTTACACACTACTGCATTGACCATCCAGGTTGGTGCTTGTTATTTTAACAATGTCTTTTTTTACATCCACACAAAATTAATAATATCCATGCAATCCAATGTGACAGAGTGGTGTGACGAGTTGCTCTGATCATAAATGGTAGTAGTTTATGACTCAAGTGCATGTTGGGACATGTTGTAGTACATGGCTTGATGTGGCAACTCAATCTAATGTTATTGTTATGCTGTGTTCTGGAACGGAAGATATGAAATGTATGTTGTGGCCGCAAAAGAACCGCATTGACAACTACTTCTCTAATTAAATGTCCTTTGCTCATGGAATCCGGCGACAAAAATGGTTTTTGCAAACAACAAAACGCTGTCATTCATTATGATGATGAAAATGATGAATAGGTAATTTACAGCAGCTCTGCTGTTATGTTGCCCCAGTCCCAACGCTGCACTTTTGCTAATGTTTTAGAGGGTTAGAAAGAGCTTGTTTATGGGGGGAAATGAAATGTAATAAATATCGTTTGGAGACAGGCCTGATCCCCAGTAAATAATTGAGTTTGTTCTTAAAATAATATTATTTTTCGTATTGTTAATCCAGGCTTTGTCTAGCCTACATGGGGCTGAGATAAATTGGAACAAGTCGGCAACAGTTCATGCCCTCGAGTCACTTCAGGAGCCTAACGGGTCCTTTCTTGACAGCCCAAAAGAGACAGCCGACGCAGTGATCGCCATATCTGCCTTATTAAACGGTATGGGTATTCTTGGAGCAAGGAAAGGGCATTGCAAAAGCGCTCGACAAAGTAAGCAAAGGAGTGCACCCCTTGCGGAAGATGGTGTAGTGATGTATAACAATGACGAAGACATTCCACTCCATACCACGACGAATGACGTTAGACCAAAGACATCAGCAGGCGAGCATAAAGATGATGAGTCGCCTAAGCTTGTCCACCTAGACTCTAGTGATCAAGTGAAAGTAAGCCTAAATGGGATTGAAACTGAATTGTTAAATGGGAAAAATTCAAGTGATCACGATGTGGAACAGGACAAGTATAATAGCCTGGACAAGTTAAAAAATCCAAATCATGATGTGAACGTCACGTACTGGCTTTGGATCGGGCCCGATCCCGTGTCTGCAGATAAACACAACATGACAGTGAGAATAGAAGCGAACGCCACATTTTATGCTGTGATGCAAAAGGCAGCATCACTTAACCACAAGTTCATGTAAGTCCCAATGACAACTCTCTGTGCGCTGCTTGTATCACCAGTGTTTTATTTCATGCGGAAGATAAAAGTAATCTATATGTTTTAGACTTGGGTAAATAGTATCAATGGAGCATTCTCCTGTTGATACCAAGCAACTCCTCCCTCTAGTATAATACATGTCTGAGCAGTAATAACTATGTCCCCCCAAAAGAAATTGAGCTGTGTAGTCACTTAGTTTCATGCGGAGTCATGCTGAGCCGTTGCTATTATTCTCAGCACAAAATATGAAAGGCTTCTGCTAACTTTCACCGTGTCTTTCTTTTCATCTAACGGAAACTGTTTTATTTCATTCCTTTCTTACAGATTTGAGTCGACAGTGTGGCCTAATGGTCATTACGTGCACACGATTTCGAATCACAAGGAGGAACCTATTAAATACCATTATTGGCTACTGTATCGCCTAAACTCAGATCCAAATCCAATTTCTCCCCCAACCAACTCCTTTGTGGCTCCTGCTGGTTAGTAACAACTTTTCAATTAAGCGAAAACGAGGCTTTCACTCAGCAAATAATATAAAAAAATCCTACCGGAAAGTTAAGCTGGAGGTAGCTGAGCATTTACACTTATCCATTACCAACTTGCCTTTTTTTTCTCTCTTTCTCCACAGGAGTTGACGATCTGAGAGTCGCAGATGGACAAGTCTATCTCTTCTGGTTCAAGAAAATTTAGAGTAAAGACTGAAATCTAGTACTTTATGCAAATTAAAAGTACACTACTACATCTTTAGTTCATCAAATGATGTGAGTGGAATAGCGTCTGCGACGTGTAGAATTTTGATTTTATGTATACCTAGAAGAAACTGGGTGTTTGAATTTGAAGACTAGCGAACATGAGATAAAAACCCGGGTAATTCGTTATGACTCAAACTTTGTTGTTGGTAGTGACAAGGGTGTAATGAGGTTGGGTGTGCATGTAAGTTTTTGCTTTCTATAAGTTATATAGATAATAGAGAAGAGGGTGATGTTGTGATGATGTACTCAATTACCAGACAGTTCTAGAGATGTAGCTGAAAGACAATTAAATATTACTATCTGATTCCCGTTGTAACAGGAAGTCCTTAGCTAGATATTTTTGATGCGCGTCTCTTTCTCCAAAAAAGGGACAATGACAAGAAGCTCCGTATAAATTTCCTGCTCTGATAAAATTAATTGATAAAAAACTAGACCTCAGTCAATGAATGATGATGATACTATATTCCGTAGTTTGCATGAAACTGTTCTTACCTTATAGTGCAAACACGAAACCCACTCACCATTAAAGAGAAATCGGTTCAATTTTAGCGTCTGCTTGCCTCTCCAGGCTTGCTTTGCGTGCATGACTGACAAACTAGGATATGAGAATATATCTGTTTCCTTGCAACGACTTGACTCACAAGCAATTTATAGAAATACGACAAAATGTAATGCTACATGTTTTTTGGGAAAATGAAAGGATTAGAATGCGGAATGTGGAAAATTTGAATTTAGTTTCTGAAACCATGCATTTATGAATTCTTCGCTGAATGCTAGAAAGTGTATTACACATTCTCTCGTACAAAGAAAACTCATTGCTGCACACAATGTACTACGATTTACAAGTATAGTATTACTCAACTTAAATACAAAGGAAATGAATAGTTTTTCATAGTGAATAACTCTTAAGATAAGCTAGAATCACATTACTTACACATCACTTAAAAACCGATAGCATCTAGGATTGATTTCGTTAGCATAAAGATAGAAGGTAACCCATGTCCTCTCTCCTCTCGCGCTTCTCTCTGCACAATGAAAGTTAAACTGACAAGTCTGCTTACTGCTTATGTAAAAAAAATCAATACAATGATTCACTATATTCGCAAATCATTCTTGTATAAACGACCGGCAACAAATAGACATGTTATACATTCCATTTTCACCACTAATCATAAGCCTGGATCTACTATCCTTCATTGCTATACTATATTACTAGGATATTAATTAAACACACACAAGCCCCTCTGAACCATCAAACTACCTGTGGGCCATCTATCACAGAAACCTAATTATTTGTAACGAGTGACGAAGGGAAAAAAATTATCGACGGACAATGTCATAAATATATAACTTATTTTCACTAAAAATATGACGATAAATACTGTTACTGCTACATGCATAAATATATATTGGAGATATAAGGAAATACGCAAATTATCATAAGCATGACTTAAATTCCTACGTACTATACATAATTACATACTATGTACTACATATAAATATATTCATTATATGAGTGTTAGAAGGAGAAAAAGAGCCTAAGCCTAACCTAAGTATAAAAGTGAGCTAACTCAAAGTAAACCGTAAGTGAAATTGTATGAGAAATGAATGACGATGATAAAACAGAAAGTAAACTATGATTAAGCCTGTTGTCTATCCATAATACTTACGTACATGATGATTTAAATGATATTATTATAACATTACAAATAAATAGTTTAAAGTGAAGATTTTGGTAGGTATAATAGATATGAACTAGTCATTTATCTCTAGTATTTCGCTCGAGGTCGTGCTGGACATGGTATTAGTGAATACGGTAGATGGACAAATGTATACCTACATTATTAAACTAAATGTGCATATTGTAAACATAACATAACATACAAGCTGTTTAGACTTGTCAAATGCGCTTGCCAACAAACTTGAAACCAAATTGCCAATAACGAATAAGAAAAACTATATTAGACATATATTCAATTACCACATATATATTACAGAGCTGATACTACAAAAAAAATTATAATTTTTGCCTAATCATGACCGGTCATCACAAACCTGTCTACATAATATTCGTTTGATAAACTACATTTATCTAGGTTAGGTTCACCGCGTGAAAAACAACATACATACATACTTTGAACACGTCATACATCTAACTAAAAGACGACAGATGTATGTCCCAACGAAATTTTATTCCAAGACAAAAAACAAGGCAGCATCATACCATTTAATAAACGAAATGTTAAGTTGAACAACTGTTTAGTTTCAAATATATAAAAGCTAATGAAATTGTAGTTTTGAAGACGCGTTTTAAATTGTCGATCTTTATTAGCCATAAGAGAAAATATTGATATTCATACTCTATTTAATTCAACATATATTTATTACAATTATTAGTAAATGTGGAGTGCGTTAGTTTTCATTTATCAATCACCCTGATTTAATTACTTGATGGTGAAAATGGAGAAATTATAAAGTAACAATAAGTAATCCTACGTCTACATAGATTATGAATGATTTATGCATGTGGTTAAAATATATACGTATGCATGCATTTTACTGTATGAATTTGTGTTAAATGAAAAAGTACTCAACAAAATCTGTAATATTCAGGAAATGATAAGAAACATGAATTGTGTATACAAAACCTTGATCAACCAAACAATTACGACGTTTCTGCAAAGAAAATTACCATGTAATCGTAAACTGTGAAGACGTCCTTTTGCAAAATATCAATTCAAAATCATTTGATCCACAAAACAAAAAGTTTACAAATAAAAACTCTCTATGCAAACCTGGTCAGTGACATTCACAGAAACTATAAATTCAGAGAATGAATTTTGGCCCAGTCCTGTCACATTTACATATAACAAGATGAGTAATAATATTAAAATTGAATCTACTCTGTATGTACGTAGCATAAATAATGTTATTCTTAAACTGATATGTGACAAGTATAAAAAATAAACTAGAATTTCTGAATACCCGTCAGTCTTAAAGGTTGTTTGACTTATTTTTACAACTTGCAGCAAACACAAGCTAAGCACTTTCGATGCAGTAGCTTGTTTCGTCGCTTATATGCAAATGTGTTTAAAGTTAATCGATATGCATGTCCGATTTAGACACTCATACTGACGACCATAAGTTATAGACTGTACTTGTAAAACCGCCGTTCAACCTAGCGGCTCGGAAATGCAACCTGACACATTAAATTCGGGCTACTAATGTTGAATGTTATCCACGCATAAAAGTACATCCCCATGCAATTAAATTGTTGCTAGTTTTTCGTTCATGGAATAGATATGTAATTAACAAAAAATGCAGAACCTGGCGACGTGTAAAATGTAAAATCATTTATTTAGTTGATGACTCCAAGGATACACGCAATGGGTAAAGAACTACCAATTTGGTGAGTAAATGCTTTTTATTACTTGGTATTTTACAATTTCTTTGCTGAATTAAAGCTCCTAACGAACATCACGGAACACGTGGTTGCATAAAAACCCCTGCGCTAAGGACAAGTATCCAACTTATTCCAAACGAAATTATATAGTGGACATGATCACAAATCATTGAAAACGCTTAAAATTTCCACGAATGACAAAATAGCATTTGCAAGTTGCAACGCAGACTTCAATTTTCAATGAAAAGTACGTTTTATGCATGCTACTGCATTTGCATGCATCCCAGTTTTTTGGAGCTCCTTGTACACGCTCACACTTCACAGGCATTGTTCACAAACATTTCCTGAGACATCGTACGAGCTGCTGAAAATACGAAATCATGCGATGAGGATTAGACACGCATGTATAAGTCAATTGTTTGCATTGTTGACCTTAAATCGAGGTTCTGTTCTGCAAATAAATACTATTTTGTTTGAATAAATACAAGTTTAGCTGTCCAGAATATAAAATTTCACAGGCATGTGAATCCTTATGTTTGTTTTGTTTACTTTTTATTAAAATTCCTGAGAAACCACATGAAAAGAAGAGGATGTCAAGACGTAAGTTTGACGAGATATTTGTAACCTAATCTAAAGCTCAGATGTCGACCAATTTACGTCAATTACTGATGAGCACGTAAATTTTGTTTTGGTGTGTCAGCTATTTATCAGAGCTGGGCTCCTGACGCTTGAATTAAATTATCAGATACTATTCAAAACAAATAATACCAGAATCACTCGCAGAATCAGATACTATAAATAATGTATTGAAATGATGAATTAGCGAATTCCAAGGTAAAATGAATATTCCAACCCTAAAATACAAAACTGTCTGATAAAGATCATTCATGTTTTTAAAAATCACACCTAATTATTTTAGATTGGGAAAATAAACCGGATATATATTTTTAAATTATGATTCCCGTCATTTAGGACACATGTAACGATAGCATTAGATCAAAGACAAGTTCCACCTCTGACTTGTGTTTTCGTAACTCATCTTATCTGGAGCCTTCAACTTGAACTGAATTTTAAGTCAAACGCTTCTTCAAATGCCGTGTTATATTTACTTACTTGCATGGTGCATCCTCTGTGTACATTTTAGTTGTCAGCTCTAAGCATATGCAAACTTGAAATCCTTTCACATACAACTACCACTCAAGTGACAAACTATTAAAACCATGATTTAATTCAATACACTCATTTGCCTTGATGTTTTATCATTATCACATACATATATGCTTAACTGAGTAAATAGTGAACTTGGAATGTGATTTAAACTATGGAGCATCCAATTCATACAACTGAAAAATCCATTATGCGAACTCCAAGGATTATGGAATACGATAATCCTTCTTTCCATGCAGATATGTTTGCATTGCGTGCTCTTGTGATTAGCAAAGACGCTATACATCTGGTCCATTCCATCCATGCAGGTCAGGGAAGTAAAGCCAGAATCACGTACTTGCGAACATTGTTGGCTCAAAATTGCAGGATAAAAAATGCTAACAAGACGTGCTTATATTCTATAGCGAAACAAACCCTAATTTCGTTGCATTTCCTTAACCATTCTGTCAGCATCACTCTCACTCACTTAACTGTTCTGTGTTGGATGCCGTGTCACTTCTATCCAGTTTCCATGTCATCCAAGCGGTCGACGCAACTCATAGTTTTGACGTAAATTCAGATACTCCTCTGCCGTTACGTTAGATTTTTAGTGCCTCAGTTACATACGAATTGTGATAGTGAGCTTCTGGTGCAAACTTCAATCAGTATGAGAAAATATATCATACAAACATAAATCAAAACCAATAATTACAAACATTATGTCGTAATGCCGGTGTAAAATGTTTTTACATTTCTTCATTTCAGTGGTGTTTTTAGAGTTGTTGGCTGTTGCATTAGCAACTTCACAAACGGCCAACCAACAACAGAACGGGTTCCCGTTCCGATATTACAGCAGTGCTAATGGTAAGTATAGTTATAATTTCCAAGATAACGGTTTCTGTTGAAAGAAAGCTGCCATATTTAAAAAGGTTGTTTTGTTCCAATCAGCTTTAACTATTATAGTCCACCTTTGTTTTTATTACTGTTAGGATCCAGGGTCATCGAAATGTACAGAAATGAATGCCACATGTTTATTGAGAGGTACATAACATTACAGCTTTACAGTTTTCTGGAAATTCACCATTGCTAATAGTTTTAACACATGTCACCATTAAATGAAATATAGCTTCATATTATTTTCGGTTTCTATTAAAGCGACGCAGAGTGGATGTATGAAACACGGCAGAATCTCATAACTGCGCTTAATCCTATACAATTTGAGTTGCTCCTGGAAAAATGTCATCTTAAAGAAAGGCCTCATCTAACAACGCCAGAAAGTGGTGAAAATGATACTGACTCCATAAATTTTGTTCCTGATGGAGATTCAAATACAAATTCGACTTTGGGAGCCACAGATTCCAGCAACTCAACTGATGACGTTTCTCCAATTGTTTTTCCTGGTAATAATATCCTTATTGCAAATTGCATTGTTTAAATTTCCCATGCAACCTTAAACTATTGTAGAATTTTTTACTTCATTTTTAATGCGTTGTTAGTAAAACACTATGTGTGGCAGGATTTTACTCATTTTATGGATGTAAACTTTGATGTGATGAATACAAATGTGTTTGCACATACATATGCATATCTGTATTCGCGATTACATGCCATTTACATTGCATTACATGAGTATTCCTTTGTTCTTTGTGGCTTCAAGGAACCAAGTGGTGTGGAAGGGGAGCTACAGCAAGAAGTTATGATGATATAGGGATTTATGCTCATACCGACAAATGCTGCCGTGATCATGACAATTGCCCAGATAATATACTTGCCGGAGAAACAAAACATGACCTTGTCAACGATGCAGGATTCACCAGGTGATAATAATACTACGCGATATGAAAATCATGTTTTGTAACAAACAATTTATCGCTTGTTCAATATGCTTTTCTGCGGTTTAGGTCCCACTGTGACTGCGATGATGCGTTTCTAAACTGCTTACGAACTGATGCCACTCTTAGCAAACTTACGAGCTCAAAAATTGCCCACATATACTTCAATATCTTAAAGCCGTTGTGCTTCGCAGAGAGGCATCCTGTAAAATCCTGCCAACGAACAAGATTGACGTAAGTTTGCATTGATTTTAAAACCCAGCGAAGAAGGTTTAAAGGATTGATTTGAAAACAAAATTTGAATATATCAAACTATTTTTTAAAACTAAAACAATTATTGCGTGTCAATGGTTCAGGGGCGAATGCATACGACCAGAATATGACTACACAGAAGGACGACAATGGCAATTCTTCCAGGCGCAGCCTTACTTTGCAAAAACAGTCAGAGGGTTGCTAAACGCATTTAATAATTTGGTTGGAGCTACTGAACCAACAGTGGATGACCCAAGCTCTCAATCCGGTCGAAGAGCAGAAGCTATGCCGCCTGGATTTACATTCTAGAGTATCAGTCAAAATTATATTTTGATATTATTATGTTAACCTAGTAGGCTTCGATTCAACGAGCAAATTGCAATGGATTTGCAAATTTCTAACGTGATATTTTCTTAAAAAATGAGATGCGTAAATCTGTGCTTGTAGTTTTCAGCTGTAAGTGGGAAATGAAATGAATTCGTTGTAAATAAATATTACTATGTTATTATGTATGATTGTTCGAATTTTTAGTCTCGAACAATGTTTTCTACGTAGTAAAGCAAAGTGAATTAGGTTTAATTCAAACTGAATCGATCGGTATCAGGAATCATGTACGAATTAAAGGAATTGAATTTCTGTTGATGAAGTTCGTTTATTTTTTAGCTGTTAAGCCAATTAAAGAGTTTGACAGGCACAGCTCTGAATGAATGTAATAATGACTGATGGTTGTACTGTTAAAGGATTGACTAGCTTTAATGACGCTGACAAACCTTGTTATGTTGTTCGTATTTTAGTAGTTTTATTAATTACAATTGGTCATTTTACAGGATCCAGTCTCAGATTTTTCACTTCCTTCAACACTGTTGTGCTCAATGAAAGTATCTTTTAAATCGAATGGAAGGTCCAAGCTATGAAAATCTGAATAATTTGTGTACTTGTTTAAGGCACGAGTTGCTGAGACAAACTTGGGACTGTCAAAGAATTGATAAATGGGTTCTTTGCTGTAGTCGTACTTATATTTTTGACAATGAATGTTGAGAAACCTGTTAAATTTAAAGAAGTAAGTTAGTTAGCCAGCTTAAGTTTTAAATGGGAAATGCAAAGCGTGTTTATGAATATTTGTTTCCTATATTACCCTCCATATTCTGCACATGAAGTAGCAGGATATTCTTTACGGTAGCATTTTAGTCCAAACACGGAAAAGAACAAAGTACCAATGGTGTGAGCTGCAGTTTCTGTAGATCGTTGTAGACATTCCCTGAATTTATCATCGCAGCTGCAATGGGATCTATGTAAATAATAATTAAAACTCTAAACCAAGAGATATATATTCTAAACCTTCAATTTGACCTCTGAAAATCAATTGGTGAACTTTAGTTTTATCTAGGTTTTAAGTGGGTAGAATAAAAATATATATTATACCTAGTGAATGGAGCCCAGTTACACAGCTCTTTGATAGTTGGATGACAGCTCCATCCACTTACGGATTCTGTGCAGGAATCTGCAGAGATCATTCCTTATTAGTTCATGAAAACATCAAGCTTGTGAGTTAATATGATTTTTGCAAATACCATGTTCGCGACAACAAACATCCGTTTCTTTGTAAAAACCAAGGTCTGAATCGTTTTTGGCATTATTTCCCACTCCACAAAAATGCGTACCTAGATAAGTAACAAGTATTTTTTTAAATAAAAATAAATCAATAAAAATGCCAGTGAACATTATTCGGTGTTAACGATTTCGGGTATGGCGTGTTCTTTTAAAATATATCTGTACTTGAAGTACATAGCAAAACATTATGTATACGTATACACGATTTCTACCTGGATATATGAGAAAGGATTTTTCATGAAGTCCAATGACGAATTGAGTTGCATTAATTTTATCAGTTTGGTAGTCTTTACAAAGCATAATAATGTCATGAGCAGTAGTGTGATTTGTCCGAAACACGTTGTTCTTTCGAATTAAAAATTTTTCCATGAGCCGTCTAAAAGTTTATGATAACAACAATTATAAATTTTAGCTTTTGATATTTGACGATTATTTAATGACGTTTTAGAAACATTACTTACTTGTCTTCAACGACATAGCATCCAGTCTCCGGAGTAAGAAAAATGGCTTTGTCATACTCCATCGTCAAAATAACCGGATAATCGTCCCAATTATCAAGTTCTCCATGAGTGAATGTAACAAGGAATGCTGACACCAACGCAAACCCAAAAACCCTGATTAACATAAAACTTTGCATTTTGGCAACCGATATGTAGATAGCTAGAGCCGTCTATGAACTTAGACTTGATGCTTGTTTTCTACTTAAACGAGAATAGTATATACTTATGTTGGGCTCTTGGTGCGACACTCCGTATCCGAAATGAAACTGACAGGAAATCATGCATGAAAAATCTATATATTTATACCTTCTTACATGTGGATGCAAGGTTGTACTAAACAGTTAGCCTGGGCCCTTGGCAATGTCCTTAATAACTACAACATCCTAGACCTTGTCCTGTAAATGGGTTCAAAACGTAGGAAAGCTTTAATTCCGTCAAGCATTCATAACACACCTGTACGGTTCAAATGAGCGATACTATTATCACAGGCGGATCCGCAGTTCCACGGCACCAAGAATAGACTCTTCGATAGGCCTTTGCTCATATGCATGATAATTGAAAAAGTCATATTTTATGTGCATTTCTTTCATTCTTCAAATGAGCAGCAGGAGCAGAGTCGCATAAAAAATAACGTAAATGCGTACCACAACATATTCATGTGACAGGTGTGTAATTAAAATCACTGATGTATTTTATTTTGACGTACTCGCACCACTGCAAATGCGTATGTTACCGAATCAGCGTAAAATTTGATGACAGATACAATTGATTTGTGCTAGCAACAGCAAATAGTAAACAAATCTGAGCATGCCAATGAAGTAACTTGGAAAAAATTGCGCTATTATCCATTCAATCGTAAAACGTACACCAGCTACGCGAATGTGTCAAAAATGTCGACAAGGAAGTTATGATGGAGATTTACCAGGGACAACTCTCTGTTAATCTTGATCGTGAGTAATTTTTTATTTATTCCACTGGAAGAACAGATCCCATTCAATTGAAGCTACATGAAAAGACTTAAGCCAACGCATTATAATTGTAACAGTTGAATGCTTTTACTAACCTAATACGTGATTGAGTGGAATTTTTAAACTGAGGGCCTCAGTCTGAGGCCTTTTGTTTTCTGTACACAATCTCATTGCCATATTCTCGCATTTTATTTTCACCTTGGAGGTTTTACTGCCATAAGTAATTGTAATTTGAATATATAAGACTTATATGGTGTTTGTAGTTGCTTTTGTAGTCCATTTGAATAGCCACAAAAACTAGTTTACCATAAGAGCTGGCTTTGCATGTTGACACACTTCCAACGTATGGATTTATTTGGTGGTATTGCTGTTCAATATGCTAAGCTAGTGGCCAAAGATCATGCTGTTTTGGAGAAGAGTATTGGCCTTGTCATTATATGAATTCGATCCAGCAATTCCCAGAGAGACTGCCTGCCTCTTCCATCCGTCTTTGCACACTTTCTACTGATTCTTCCTGTTTCCGACTTTTTTTATGAAACGCTTTCATCCACACTTTCAGCATTTTCCGTGAAAATTTTGCTACTGGTGCTCAAACTCGAATGCCGGCTGGAGCTCGGTATTGACAATTTTAGATTTTGCGTGTAGATGATGTTTGAGAAGACAAAAGACCAATATAATACACGGTAACACTCACCTTGGCACTAGTTGCTCATAAGAAGCTCACCAAACTACAGTATTATTTTTATACTCCAAAAAAGCTTAGTTCACTCACAACCCGAATTTAGCAACCTGAGAATTCCAGCTTTCGACCTACAACTTGTGAGAGGAGTTAATAGTGCATACTAGATTCAGTCCGGGATTTACATACAAATCTTGAGCTTAAAATGAAGATCAAAGATGTTTCAGATTCAGGTAAGAAACCAAATTCGCTGCTTATTATAATTGAACCCTTCATCTTCGCTTTAAAAATAGGGATGGAGGTTTTGAATTATGTCATGTCTTAATCAAATTCGTCAAAAGTAGTTTGCCTACCACTATATTACAGTACCTAGCAGCAATGGTTGTTTAGTTGATCAATAAATGATACATGTTAACATAGTTTGGAACAAATTTAGAAACAACAGATAGCTGTGAATTTTATGATGCTAATTTACAAATTGGTGTAGCTTTCACGAGCAGATCGATGGAGCAGTGAGTGGTGCAGTACAGATACATCCTGCTCATTATCGTCTGCACACCTTACGGCCATAAGTTAGCTTTATTAAAAAGCTGTACTGTTGAGCGGGCTATTGATTTCCTCCATTGCCATGTGTATACAAAATAGGTGCATTTATAGATTATAACTTAACATGTCAGACTAGAAAAATACAGAAATACAGTCAAATAAATAAATTATGTAAAAATTCAATTACAAAATATCTGATGGAAAAAACGAAGCAATCATTATATTAGCCATTTCATAAAAGTTCAATCTTGAAACCACAATCAAATGGATAATTTTACAATTTAGTTAATAAGGAGCCAACATATAAGATGCATGAATCGAAGTACTCAATCAAACAATAGAAGAACGTTATGTTAACATGCAAAATTACATTACATTACAGACATTTCGGATTACGAATACGACGAAACCGAAGATGACGATTCCATTCAGTCAGAGTCACAGGATGATGATACATATAGCTGGGTAGACATGGATAAGGGAAGTTATGAAGTTGCCAAATCAGACACATTTGCAGAGCAACCGCAAACTAGTCAAAATGTCATATCTCTTGAAATGGCTCATCCAACAGGATCAAACTCCCTGTTCATCAAAGATGAGGAGCCTGATCAAGTTCAAACTGTCCAGGGTCTCGAGGGAACTTTCTGCCGTGGTCAAGATGACCGTGGAATCTTTACAGAACTTCGTATGACTACATTTACTGTTAGCCAG
The DNA here is from genome assembly GCA_034697805.1 of Orchesella bifasciata. Classification (NCBI taxonomy): domain Eukaryota; kingdom Metazoa; phylum Arthropoda; class Collembola; order Entomobryomorpha; family Orchesellidae; genus Orchesella; species Orchesella bifasciata. Next base: position 483 of record JAQGAP010000491.1, on the reverse strand, counting down.
ATCTTAGATAATTGCGATTGCGACATCAAAAATGAGTCCAACGGCACATCAGCATGTGCTAACAACACATTCCAAAATCTGCTGTTTAATTTTTCTATCGACACAAACGCGGTTACCCACGTGTTCCGAGCTGAATCACATTTGGATAACACTGCTATAAACATGGGTATTTTCTTTAATGACCGGGAAATGCCACGTCTGGAACGCATTCGACCTTTGGAGACTTCATCCACACCGCAGCAAGAAACGGAAGATGACTGTGGTGGGGCTCCAACACTGGATTACTATGGACCGTCCACGGGATCGAACTCAGATTATTACATGTAAATTAGATTTCTATGTGGAGAGAGGAATTCTCTTAGTTAGCCTGGTTTCATTTCACTGTGTCCAAAGGAAAGCGACCAATGTTAGTTTTTTGGGAATTAATAATTGCCAACAATTTAAGGAGTCAAGACTGGAGAAACGCATGACAAATATGACTGG
>JAQGAP010000490.1:0-33568 GCA_034697805.1 Orchesella bifasciata | reverse complement strand
TTTGTTCCACGCCGAAATGACTCGCAGTACCCCATGGGAAACGATGGTGGCAATGCTTTTTTCAAAAATATGTTTTCTAAATGCCCACAAGACGTACAAAAAGGACTTCAAAATATAGTTGATCGTATCCACACTTATGTGGCACCACAGTTCATAATTCCTACCAAAAAATTTGAAGGCACTTTTGCAGAGATTGATGAGACCTTCTTAAATAGCATTCAAAACTTCATAAGTATCATGATGAGCCATCGTCAGCTACAAAAGCTTGAGAAAAAATCAAACCTGTCTGGAGAAACTTTTCAAAACCTTATTAAAGAGCATGTAGATAAGAACCCTAACTTATGCAGCAATCTGGATCGCAGAGGGTTTGCTGAAGGTCGAGGTCAGGTTAAACCAAAAACTCCGAACATTGAATCTGCCATGAAAGAGAGCAAAAACCCCCCTAAAAGACGTGATGATTACCGTCATCCGTTTTTCGAACCCAAAAAGGATCACATTACACGCCAACGGAATCCACAGCCAAATTCTGTTCCCAAATCATCAAATCCATCCACCAGTCAAAAAATGTCATCAAGACTAAAACGAATTAACTTAAAAGATGAGGCTAAAACAGCTGCAGCAGCAGCTACATCTAAATCATCTCCAATGCCGAGATCTTCCAGTTCTGATGACACAGAAAACAATGAAATTCCTTCAAATGACACAGCAAAAGTTTTAAAACCACAACGGCGACCACCTCCAAGAACTCCTGCTAGGAAAACAACCAGCAGTGATTCCAGTTCCTCAACAAATGAAGCTTCTAAAAAGCCCTTGCGACGACAAAAACCCTCACAACCCTCCACTTCCGATGACACAGATAGTGAAGTCTACTTGACGTCTACACCAGTCCGGAAAAACACCAAATCCCCAGTAAAGGCCAAAGTTGAAAGCAGTCTGGATGAGACAGACAGCGACGTTGGAACCTCAATTTATACTGATGCATCTTCAAAGTCTTCTCAGCGTCAAGATATGCCGTCAGATGGTTCTGAGGACCATCAAGCAAATCGTCCATTCATCAAACCAAAACCATCACCAAAACGAAGAAAAGCTCCACCAATACCTCCAAATTTTGGCTCAGACCGACCTAAAAGGGTATTAAGTAAGCCAGTACAAACCCCAAATTCAAATAGCGGGACAGATAGCGAGGAAGATCAAATCAGCCAAAACGGATTACAAAAATCACCAAAGAAAAAAATGCAGCTTGATTCAATAACTAAATTCGTTAAAAAAGCTGCCCAAGCATATAATTTAGTCATGACCTCTATTTGCGAAGCTGCGATGTACGGCTACCTGAATGAAAACGCCCTAAACAAGAATCATACAATGGCTGTAAGAAAGTCCATTAATGTTATGAAAAAAGATGCAGAGATTGATGATGACGTAGAGAAATATATTATATCTAATTTGGAAATCGAGTTTGCTATGATTCAGCAAGAAAATAAGAAGACTCGTACCACACATCTGAATGGGCTTGCAAAAGACGCCATGCAGAATTATGAAAAGTATTTCAAATCTGTTTCAAGCTTTGGGGAGGAAGACTTTCAACTACAGTCTTCTGAACTGATTAAAAAACTTGTTACTCAGCTCAAACAAGTTATGGCGGAAAATGGGGATGACGACAAGCAACCAATTGATGAGCTAAAGCAAACACTTAAAAAAATTGAAAACGAAAAAAAGACCTTTCTATTAAAAACCGATGTTGATAACAATGACTCAAAAATTGCTGAAACAACTGAAAATTTCTTACAGAATTATGAAAAGGAAATGCATGAGCTTTGCACACAAGGCCCTTACTCAGAGTCGTATTTGGATAGTACTAATGAAAACCTAATCCGAACCACCTGTTCTTTATACAAATGTACTCTGAAGTCTTTAAATGCCCCACCGCCATATTCTGACCATGAGAAATTTCTACTGCATGGTTTAAATGAGTTTTACCAAGGATTTAGAATGGAGAATTGCAAAAACCTGAAATTGGCCAAAACCGCAACGAAAACTTTAATTGCAGAAATCTTGCAAGAATATCAAGATACCATAGAAGAACAAATTTACAAGATGAAAACAGAGCAGGAACTACACCGGTTACATAAATCAGCTCTTGCAAAAGCCATCATGGAATTGAAAACTGAATGCCCGGTCCAGAATGACCCAACTTTTCTGAAGCTGTTTGAGGAGGAATTGTTGAATGAAATCGAGCTGAGCTTTGATGAAATCGCGGATCTGCATGAACATAACTTGAAAGAGCAGGAAGCCGCCTTGCATGCAGAACTAAAAAGGGTCAAGCAGCTTTACGTGGAAGAAATGGACAAGCACTTTGCCAATCACCAATTTATTAGCAAAGAAAAACTTGCCAAGATTCATCACAACACAACTGAAACCGTTTTAGGAACCCTACATAATCTGAAATCAACTGACAAAGAACAACTTAGAAAAAGGTTATCTGAAACTTTCAAAATGTATCAAGAGCAAAATGCAATGAATTGTCAAGATGACTGCGCCATTGGTATTGACTTAGGAACAACTTACTCATGTGTAGCCATTTACGCAAAGGGAGAGGTACACATAATAAAGAGTAGCAGTGGTAAAACCACCACTCCAAGCTATATTGCCTTCAAGGACGGGAAGGAACAAGTTGGGGATGCTGCAAAAAATCAGGCATTTACAAACCCGGAAAATACTATATTTGATGCAAAGCGTATCATTGGACGTAAGTTTGGGGACCAAAACTTGCAGGATGATATGGAGTTCTGGCCTTTTACCGTGGTTGAAGAGGGTGGCATACCAAAAATTTTGGCTGGAGGCAAAACCTTTCACCCTGAAGAGATTTCTGCCAAACTTTTGAAAAAACTGAAAAATGATGCTGAGAAGCACTTAAGCATGAGTGTAAGTAAGGCTGTCATAACAGTACCAGCCTATTTCACAGATGGGCAAAGGCAAGCCACTATAGATGCTGGTGAAATGGCAGGGCTACAAGTTCTATCAATTCTGAATGAGCCAACAGCAGCAGCAATCGCTTACAAATTGCAGTTTCATGAAGTCAACAGAAGTAGAAATGTTTTAATATATGATTTGGGTGGGGGAACGTTTGACGTTGCGGTGATGAAGATGGGCAGCGGAAAAATCGACATACTTGCTGTGGATGGTGACACTCACCTTGGTGGAGAGGATTTTGACAAAGGTGTGATGAAGTATTGTGCGACGGAATTCCAAAAAGAGCACAAAATTGACATATTTGAAGGGAAAGACTCGGTAAGCAAGTTCATAAAAGACAGAGCAAGACGGATGTTGAAGCGATTGCAAAACGAATGTGAAAAAGGAAAACAAGAACTTTCAATGGCAAGAGTCACAACAATACTTTTAGATGGCATGCATGGCGACATTGATTTAAATGTTACAATAACCAGAGAAAAGTTTGAGAAAATTAATGCAGCTTCCTTTGAAAAAACAATACTTATTGTTGACCGGGCTTTGAAAGCTGCAAAAATAGACAAATCAAAAATTGATGACATTGTACTTGTTGGTGGCTCCACAAGAATTCCAAAGGTTCAATCAATGCTTCAACAATACTTTGGAAATAAACAGCTAGATTGCGCAATAAACCCTGATGAAGCGGTGGCATATGGGGCTGCTATGAATGCGGCAACGTTAAATGGAACACTTGGCAAGGACTCCCAAAGTTTTTTGGATATTCAGGACGTGATACCTATGTCAATTGGAGTAAAATTGGTTGGAGGAGGATTTTCCGTGATTATTCCAAAAGGTACTAAGTTCCCTGCAAAAAAGCTGCACCAGTATAAAACGGCGAATGATAATCAGACAATGGTAGAAATTATAATATACCAGGGAGAAGACCGTATAGCTGAAAATAACGAGCGGTTGGGAATATATCACTTAAAAGGAATTCCTCCAAGAGGTGCAGGACAAGAAAGAGTTGACGTAGAAATGGTGATTAATGCCCAGGGAATTTTGTATGTAAGTGTAGTAAGCAGCAGTTTGGAAAGCGGCAAGGTTTTCGTGGTGGAAAACAAACAGCGCATGAATAAAGAATCCAAGATGAACTACATTAAGTCTCAGAAAGTCACCCATTTATAACGTAAGTCATAACTTTACAACTCGCAATAATGTATTTTACTATTAGCAAAATTTATTTTTTGTTGTAGTAGGAAATGGCTGTGTTGTCGAGATGCAAACAAGGACCACCTAAAATTGATGCAAATTGTGTTATTAACATGTTATTGCGAACCAAAACTACATGTAAATGATTGTAAAAATTACTTTCAGAATAATAAAAAAACTGTTTCATTAAAAATATTTACTAAGTTTGTGGTACAAGGGTTATAATTTATTCATAAAATAGCCAGCGTCTATATATGTACACGGAATAACATGGTTGTAGGTTTTATGAAACCATCAAAATTTGTTACGGCCGTCCAAGTTATCAAGTTTTTATATGATACAAAAAGCATGCATACAAAAACTATCAATAAATATTATGTAAACTGATTCATATCATTTAAACCAACTTATTGAAACAAATCGTGTGACTATAATTAATTTTTTAGCATAATTGGAAATAAAAAGATTGCCACATGGACAAAGAAAAACGATAGTTAATGTGATTTTAACCAGGTCAAACTAATGTGTCTGTAACTAATAAAGCACACTATAGAATTTTCATTTATTTCTTAAGCAAATCAATGGATTAGTATCAAAGGGAAATTAACTAAAGTTTTTAACTCTGAAAAAACATTTAAAAATCATTAGTATCATTGAAACATCTTCTAATGGTAAACCCTAAACCCTTAAATCATATCTGGAAGAAAGCTAAACTTTTGTTAATCTAGATTTTTCAAAATCACTCTGTGCTACTGTATGCTACCACAATTTGTGTGTTTTGAATAGTAACGAAATGCTTTATTAACTTTTCATAATATCTAAACAATGCTGCTATTCTCTTCAAACTCGCATTACTTCAGATATACGGCGAAGGGCAGTTCTCATTTTAACAGTTATGTAAAAGGTGAAAATGATTATGGAATTGTATGATTTGAACTATGTGAATCCAAGTGAAATAAAGTAATTATTGATCCATGTAGTTTTACCCGAGACAAAAAGACCTTATCAGATATCTGACATTGAATTATAGATAATGAAGCATGTTGAATGGCTAAGAATGTATTGCTGTGTTCAGAGTTGGAAAAAAAGGAGTCTGAAGCGATTTATACATTTTAACATTAAAAGGTACGTATGTAACTTTGTTTTCCACATTATTTTTCGGAAGCAACCGTTAGGTTCTTGATTAGAACTGCATTTTTTAAGAAATTTAATGCATAAATACGTTTTACCCGAATTATACTAGAATGGCGCTTACTGAGCGAAAAATTAGAGGTCGGCAAAATCAGGGTAAACCAATAATTCTCTTAGAGCGAATTCCTGATGGGACTGGTGACAACTCATATAGCCTTCATCTCAACAAAGTGAGTCTGGAAAGTGTTCTTGATCAAGTAGGAAGTCGTCCATTGTCTATTGTGTCAATAGTGGGACATTCTTCACCCAGCCCCTCTCTACTTTTTGGATATATACTTCGTTACTTTGAAGACGGTGGGGAATTCAGTGGAAGATATCTTCACCCGTTTACTTGGCAATCTGGCCAGCTTCCAAGTAAAAGTCAAATGGCGGTTTGGATCATTAACAAACCTTATTATTTGGTTCTAGAAAATAAAGAATCGGCAGTTATACTCCTGTATTGTCAATGTAGCAAAAAAGAGTTTTTCTTAGAAAATAGTATAATGAATGAACTTGTAGGCTTGACTTTGTCAGTTTCCTCAGTGACAGTATTAAACTCTTCTGAAAATCTTTCCGTAAAATATCTTTCCAAAATAGAGATTTTTATTAAAACTGCGTTGTTGAGGATGCCTGACAGCTCATTTCAAAAACTGGTATTTACAATCCCAGGTTGGTTTATGGTATCCCGGTTTCCGTGTGGTGAAGAAGGCGGCAACCAGCTGCTTCAGAAAATGTTGAGAAAGTGTCCAAACGGTGTTAAAGAGACCATTGGAATGAACTTTGAATCTGTTCACAGTTATCTTGTGCCAGAGTCAAAAGAAACTAGCAGTTTTAGAGGATTCCAGGCAGAATTGAGTGATGACTTCAAAAAGGTATTGTCCAACCTTGTACTCAGTGTTATGAGTAATAAGAAGCTGAATACTAGAAAGATAAACAACACAAAAATGACAAGAGTTGTATTCCGGAAAATAATTGAAGACGGCTTTCGACGGGTGAATTCAACCATGCTACCGGATATAAACAGTTCTACACTGCGAAAGGTCCCAGAAGACATTACAGACTCAGAAGACATTTCAAAACCAGAAGACACGACAAAATTAGAAAACATTCACCAAAGCAGAGGTGTTGCCGATCCTGATCTAGTTTCCACATCCAAGAGTTTTACTGGCCTGGCTGAAGCAACTGCGTATCAATAATATCATCTGGAAAACAAAACAGATCAAATTTGACCACGTCTTATTGTCACAGAAAAACGTTTTTTCCATTTCTAAATTTGTGCAATTTTTTTCCCTTGGTCTGTTTAGATTGCATAATAAGCAGTTTACTGCAAAACATTGTATTCATTAAAGCCATTATGCATTATGAAAGATAAATTTGTAATGAGTGAATATGTAACGAGCTATGTAGCTAAACTTTAATAATAAACGACCAAAGCAATTTCTCTAAATCCGCAGTTACAATATTACTTCGTCGGCCGGCATTATGCTCTGTTGTAACCCAACTTAAAACAATTATAAAATTATTGATGTAGTCATCAGTCATCGTGTATTAAGCTGCTGCTAAATGCAAAAATCATATGAAAGGGAATAAAAAAATAATAAGTTATTCTTCATATTGAGCTCATTTTCTTTTATTCGGTGTTTTTCAGTTGACACTATTTCATGTGGGAGGAAATAAAATTTCATAAAAATGCTACCTCACACCTGGCATGAAAGGCTCAGAATGTGATATATACAGTAACATACGTTTTCACTAGACTCATAAATGCAGAAAGGCAATAAGTTAATAAGAACCCACCCAAATATAATACTAAAACCTTAGCAAGTTTATTTCTTTTAAAGTTATAGGGATACTTACTGCATCAAAAACCATTTTAACTTTAATAAACATTATCGATAAATGTATCCTATTTTACATTCATTTGCAATTTGGACTTTTACCTAAGTTCACAATAAGCTTGACGATAATCTACTTTAAAATAATTCATGGGATAAAAGTTACTAAATTAAGTAAAGGATATACTTACAAATTAAATCTAATCAAGAAAAATGCTTCGCTTTTAGTTGTTGGTAATGGTTCAGTTGGCTTTCAATATTTATGTCATTACTAAGCGTTTCTAAGGAGGACTGAATTTGAGTCAGCGTCATTTTTCTCGCAAGCTCAGTTCGAAATTTGCCCTCTCCTTTAATAATTTGTTGACGCAGACTTTTAAAGTTGGCCTTCAGTTCATCATGATCTTTGGTTTCTTTAATTGATTTATTATGCATATCCTTGATGTGCTCAATAAGGGAGATACATTGGACGATCTTGGTTTCTGTGAAGTTGTAAGGAGTCCAACTATAGTGGTCGTGGTCAATATCTGATTTAAATCCACGGAACCTCAATATCCCTTGATGGTCCAGTTGCAACTCCAGTTTTTGTCTCTGGGAGGAGAAATGCTCAGCCTTAATTATTCGTAGGCTTCCAATCCAATCTACCTTTGTCTGACTTTGGCCCAAGTCGAGTTGCTTGAGGTTACATTTCAACTGGATATTTATTGGCATCGACAAACCTTTCAAAGGAAGATAGCTATTTTGTTTTTTAAAGCAAATCTCTCCGCTAGTCCTAGAATCTTGATAGCAGCAGATATCTGAACTTGTCCATTCCTGTAGCATTTTGGCATGACTAAAATTGTCACTGCAGTAAATAAAAGCCCCTTGAAGGGGCATGCCTTCTATCCAGCTACCAGTTTCTCCACCAGTAACTCTAGGAATTTCTTTCTTTGCAAGTGAAAGAATTTTACCATATTCCGGGAATTGAAAGTTAACAAAAACCATTTTATTTTTCTGTCTTGTTTCCCAAAACAAATTTAAAAGACCGGTTTTTGCTTGTGTTTTCGTTGAAGTGCACGCATCCGTTACGATTTTCAAGAGTGTGTGTCTATCACAATTTATGTTATAGCTACCACAGTGACCAATCATTTTTAAAGTATTTCTTTGACCATCAATCGAATAAACAGTAATATCTATATGAGAGGAATTTTCAGATAATACAAAAATGTCGCCAATAAAGTCAGTATTAATTTTTGCTGCATACAAAGCGACAGCTGTATTTTCATTCAGTAGACAAGTTTCTGGTATACCTGCAATTTTTGCTGCATCAATTACTTGTTGCCTTTGAAAACTAGTAAACCAAAACGGAATAACAACTACACTTTTTTTAATTCTTCCATTCATAACATTCTCAGCCTGCTGCTTCATAATGTGGAACAATATGCCCAATAGCAACTCAGTTGTAACTTGCTGATTTGCAGTTCCTATTGTCACCCTGTCACACTCGGTAGCAACCCTTTGGCCAAACAGAAATTTTCCAACATTCCAAACATACGAGTACGAGTCGGAAACTCCATCGACGTCCGTGTCTAAAATCTTCTTGCCACAAAACCAATCCCCGGTTATGGTCTGAGAAACAACTGCCTCTGAAGTAGGAAATTCTGTAATTTTGTCGCCATGCAGAACGGCCATTCTTATGTGAGTAAAAGATATCTGGAAAATTATAGTATACATTTCTGATTTTTTTGGCATTTCTGAATTTCTGATATCTTTTTTAGCATCGGCACATTGCTCAGGCTCATGAATTTGTTGCTCTTGGCTGTTATTTGCAATAGATCGGTAAATTTCTTTAAAGTTGGACCAATACTTCAAAATATGCTTTTCTAGAACTTTGACATGCTCCCCACATAGTTCCTCATTGTCAACTTTCTTCTGTACTTCTAATGTAAGCATCTGTTGTTTTTCCTGCAGTAGAATTTCATGACGGTCTGTCAATGATTGAATATCAACCTTGGACTGTAGAAAGTGTTCCATGTCATCACAGTATGCTTTTTTCTGTTTAGTAATTAGTCGATTGATTTTTTTCTGTGCGTCTTCTAGTCGCATTGTGTTGGCTTCTTTGTAAACTTTGAAGTCAGTGAGCAATTTTTTTGTGAGTGTGTCATGATTTTGCTGTATAATATTTTTCGTTTCGTTTCGCTCGAAATATTTAGCTGTTATCAAAGATTTACTGAAAGCTGTTGTACAATTTCCAGCGATAATTTCATGAAACATTACTAATTGTTCCATTCCGTAGTATTTTCTATTGGAAAGCATGTTCTCCATTTGCTCATTATACAGGTTCCTAACCTTTGTCATTATCGTTGCCGCAATGTTTTTCTCATAAGTGGTGATTTTTTCAAGCTGTGGTTTCTCATCTTTGTCATCTGATTTTGAACGACTACCGTTTTGTACATAACTCGGTGTTTCATCTAAAATAAAATTTTGTTTTAGACGGATGTGTTGGAAATTCATGTCCCAAATATTTAAATTGTGGTAAAATTAGCGTAACTTAAATTCTAATTCGGGATTTTTAATAAACAAGTTCTAATTTTTATGCCGCAAACTTTGTTTGCAAATCGCACTACCTGTTCATACCACAACCAGATACAGTTTATTCCTGAAACTTGTGTTTATCAGTAGATAATGGTTAGTGTAAATGAGGAACTCAATTTGATCTAAAATATTAGTGCAAATTTGGCTGAAACCGTCACATGTATGGTCATTTAAATATAAGTGCTAGAGCTTTTCGACAAGAAGTAAACATTCCTTCGCGTATTCACAAAAATTCCAGCAAGCCCATGAAAGTACATTACCAGTAGAGAAAGTCCAATATGAAAACGACCAGATATGAGCGTCTGGGATATTGCATTGTCTACACCAGTAACGAAGGTCTGTGTGGATTATAAATGCTGGACAGGTTTATTGGCTGGGACAATATGATACGTTTGCAATAGGGACAATTTAATATTTTAAGGTCTTGGTAAAGAGCAAGACTTTTCTCGGAGATTGCCGGATTTGGCTGAAAATTTGAACACGTAATCTTAAAAACATTTTCCAGCTAGTATTTGAAAGGTTTTAGAAATTTCGAAAATAAACGAGCAAAAATTCAAAAACTAAAATTACTAGACTTTTTGGGGGAAATTGACTAAATTTTTATGCCATATTTAAAGTGCTTTAAAACTCTTGAAAACCTCCAGAAAGCCTTTATGTATCATGTAATTCAAAATATCCTTCATTTATGGGCTAGAGAATGCTTTTAAGGAAACGTGTGCAAAATTTCAATAAAATACGGTAAGAAGCCTCCGAGAAAAGTCCTTCTCTTTACCAAGACCTTAAAATATTAAATTGCCCCTATTGCAAACGTGTCATATTGTCCCAGCCAATAAACCTGTTCAATATGTATAACCCACACAGACCTTCGTTACTGGTATAGACCAGAGACTCGTAATCCCGAAAAACGGGTGCCCGGATTACGGATTATGAATTAACATTATAAATATTGTGGATTTGGATTACCACACGGGATTAATCCCTAATTCTTGGATTGTGGATTACGGATTACGCTTGATATAGATTTTGAAACCCGGGATTACGGATTGGGATTACGTAATCCTTAATCCCAATTCCGGATTATCAACTTCTAAAATATTGCGTATATATATTCACTCTTGATAACCAACCAACTTTTTTTGTTGTTGCAATGACTTTGTGTTAACAATTGACACTACTACTAGGAAATAATACCAATTTATACTTTCAAATCGTTTGGCTTTTCATTTCCAGTGGATCATACTACATACAACGAGCTTGACCTTTTCCCTCGTTGTTAGATATGACTTTAAAGAACTTTCTGTTTAAAATAATTGGCAATGGTTTGTTTCATTCAATAGCTAAATAAATTGACGTAAATGCGGCGGCCATTTTTGTAATTTTAGTACCAATTTGACGTATACGATGTGTATTATCACTGCGTATTCGAAACTGGAAATTTTTGACCAAGACTGAAAAGCGAATGGTTTGGTATTCGTGCGGCGTTTGATTATTCCATTCATTAGGTGGCATGTTGTAACAAAATATGCATGTGAAAAGCTTGACAAAATCTTAAATTCAATCCACATAATCCGTATTAGGGATTCTTGCAAATTCCAATCTGGATATCGGGATTGATTACGGATTATGATGTATGCATTTGACTACTGGGATTACGGATTAGGGATTATTATTTTAAAAATTGACCTCCGGATTGGGATTACGGATTGTAATCCGTAATCCCAATCCCACAATCCGATTACCATAATCCGGGATTGCCCTGCCTCTGGTATAGACTGGCTATATCCCAGAAACTCATATCAGGTCGTTGTCATGTACCTGCTGGATTTTCTCAGTACAGTTTTATTCCTGTCCAAATTTATTTATGCTCATGCCAACGACGTCTTTGATTTCATATGAGTTCTTCATGTCGGTTGGGAAAGTTTAAACAGGTACAATATAGGGCTTTCACTTTTGAAAAGACCGAAAGTTTTCATTATCCAAATGTAATAGATTTTGCAAGGAGTTTTTCAAGTTTAAATTCCAATGCGTTTTATCTACTCTATACCTAAATAACTGTTTTTATGTACCTGGCTTTTTAGAGATTTCCACGGCCTCGGATATCCCACGCCTTTCCCGTTGAATTTTATTTGTGCACTGAACCAGATATTCCACTAAAATTTTGGAATCCAATGACTCTTTATTGTAAAAGTTCAGGCAAACCTCGTCGGCTTCCACCATATGTCTCACCACGGAGTTTTGACGACAAATTGTAGCATCGAAATTTGGGGCGTTTGATGCCGTTTCACTGCATGGTATAAAAGCTGCACTTATACTCAACGTCATTGAATCCCATGGTCCATGTATTTTAGTTATTTCCTTTGGAAGGGGAGACGTAGCTTCATAAAACAGCAGCTTAAATTGCTCTGAAGCATTACGAACAATATACATGATCGTTTTATGAAGTTTGAGAGTAAGCTCGTTTTCACAGCCTTCCGGGAAACAAGTATGAGTGTCCACAATTGAGGTCTAAAAAGATTTCGAGTTAATTAAATGAGTGGAAACGCAAACAATCTGTAGCAAACGATCATGTTTTGACCACTAACTAACCTTATTATCGACGATTCTTATAAGTCTGGAGCATACCAAATCCAAAAAACAATCAAGAATTTGGAACTCGGCTTCAGTCTTTTGTTTGTTCTCTTCAATATCTCGGTTTTGATACAGCTGTAGGATCCACACAACATATTCGCCCTTTTCATTTTTTAAGTAGAACGGCTCAGGCCAAACATATATTCCACTTTGTTGTATCGAGTGTTGAGTGTCGTCTGGTTGTTCAGAGTCCGGAGCAGTCGTGGAATGAGTCTCATTCCCCAATGAGAATCCAAGCGGAGTATTTTCATCGTTTTTAGTAACTTCAGAGGAGTTTGAACGGTTTTCTATTGGTAAGTTGGAGTTGTTCTGAAGATGTTTTATTAGCAAATCTGTGTAAAACGACTTTCCAGATCCTTTGGCACCCGTAACCGCCAAAAATGCAAGAGGCATGTTTTTCAAATCGTCTCTAACCGCTCTAATTAGCTTGCCAGCTGTGGTTTCATGTAGTATTGGTAATTCATCAGAGACGGAAAATAGCTTCCAAAGTTTTACCTTATTTCCTCCCATATTTGGCCAACAATTTGAAGTTTTTTGGTCAAAAAAACCGTCTTGAAACTAATGCGTTATACAATTCTAAAAACGCTAACAAACATGTATTATGTACAATTTGTTTCCAACTTGATCTTAACTTATTAATGATTATATATAAGCATTTCACATTCAATAGACAATATATGTGTAAGTAAAATATTTGACCTGGAATTAAGTGTAATGCTACCACAACTTATGGTAAGCCATCCATTCTTAATAATGTTATACTGTTCTACCCCGCTTGCGAGTTAACGGGTCCTAATTTTTGGAAAGCGTATTTTTGGAAATTAATGAATCCAGTGCATGGATCAGTAAGTATAAAACATCATCAGTACGTTAAAAGGATCAAATACAATACGTTTTTGATTTGCATTAATACAATTTCTGAAGGAAAAATTGAAGTTTTGAAGATATAACTGAATATTTCCTCCTGCAAAAAGTTTTGACGACGCGTTACTGAGTCATGACAGTACTAACAATATATTTTAATTAGACGACATTTATCGTCAACAAGGTTTACGGGTTTTATAAGTCACACAGTTCCCAAATGTAGGGTTAAAACGTTCTATCGTAGTTTTTTAAAACTTATATTATGAAGATTTATATTGAACTCTAAACTACTATTCTAAGTTATTTCACACAACTCATGAAGATACATATAACTTATTATTCTCACAAGAAATAAGTCTGCTATCTATTTTTTGCAAAGTTTTTTAACACAAATGTAAAATCGTATATTGTTAATTGTTACCAATTCTGTAATTTCGCAACCAACCGCATTTACAGCCACTTAACACTATAAAGTACTTCAACTGCAATTTGTGGTATGCTCTATTCAAAAATTGATGCACATTATTTCGGTTAATTAAAGATTTATTCTATACAAAGTTGTGCACGATAGCAAGATTTAATAAAGATACGAAAGAATTCATGGCCTGGAATGAAATATAATATAGAATCAATTCGCTACTAATTAAATATATATAATAAGCTGAAATTTATTTTAAAGAGGTATCAGGTTAACGAAATAACTTGCTCAATTCCGGCTCCGTGAGATTCGAAATTGTTCCGTGGTGCTGTATGGTAGGTATTATCTTGTTGTAATAAACAAAATATTACGAGTAAGCTTTGTAGAAAATGTAATTTACTCAACGAATTATGTGAAGCTAACAACGAGAGTTATGGCAGGATGAAATGCAGATGATGATGATGAGGAAGTTAGGTTTTATTGATTTACACTCGAGTACGCTCAAAGGTCGAGGTTGAACTCTAATGATAGGCAGAAAGAGTTGATAAAAGTGTATTACACACAGGGAAAAATATATCCCTAGCAAATTCATTTGACTCGGACTCAAGTAGAGAACAGTAGTGCTTGTAACGGAGAGCTGAAGTGATCTCTACAACAGAATATTAATTCAACTCCCTGGCGGTGGCTACAGGATACAAATAGAAGGAGCTAGGACCTATATGTTTATTCTAATAAAACTGATAACAACAGGTTCGTCAATTTTTTTAAATCCAGCTTTTTAGTTGTAACACTGCTGATATGCTGCGTGGAAAATGTTATAAAAACAAAAAATAGTTTAACATAATAAGATTCTACTAGCAAGCATATTTTCCGTCAGGCATATAAGGCAAAATACAATGCCACAAGCATTTTTTAAACATTTTATAATAATGGCTCGATTTCAAAATGAATGCATTAAGATAGATGCGTAGTGTTAAACTCATTAGTATTTTTTAGTTAAGAAAAACATAATCTAACCTAACATTACAAATATACCATGATATATCAAAGGTTTACCTAGTTTGGTTAGAATAAAAAAAGTTTGTTAGCGTTCTTCTCTTGCAATTTTCCAATTTTTAGATTCATTTGCATATTTGCTGTTGGATGTTGGTCACGTAATAGTCATCAACTGATTCATATTAATGCAACTTTATCTATCATTGCTGGAACTGCATTATTGCATTTTGGCTATATTAAAACTTTCACGACCATGAGAGTCCATTCTCAACCTATTTGTACTGAAATTTTCATTATATCCATAATGTGACCATATCCAAACAGGTTAATGGTCTGTTAGACATCCAAAATGCTTAGTTTCAAAGGGCCGTCTGAATTCGTTTTAAACAATGTTTAAGCTTGTTTATTTGTGGCCCTTTCTTACCACAGTATGTGCTGCAAAGTGTCCTTGCTGACTAGACGATGAGTCATCGTCGATGACTAGCAACAGGGACACAAAAAATAAAAGATCAAGGAGATCTTATCTGCACGGATAAGTTAGGATGGGTAACCTTTCATGATACTCAAAGAATACAATGGTTTCTACATGAGCTCTTTTATATAAAACCGTGATAAAATCGTGATAAAAACGAAGTATATTTTTGTGTTGTTATTTGGTTAAGTTTTATGTGGTAAAATTTTAATAAATAGTTAATTATAAATGATTTAAGCTTTCTCTTCATTGGGGGAACAATCTTTTCTCTTATGAAAGTGTACATCATTACAATTTTGCCATTATAACAAAAATACTGTTCAACTACAGTGACGAGCAAGGTTGTATTATCACCGCCATTCACAGAGTAAAATGGATTAAAAGGTTAAAATTAAACTAACAAGGAACCATTTATCCAAGTTGAGCTCCGATTGGCTTAAGATTGGGCATGTATACTTTATTTGCGTGTCCAATCACTTATATTGAATATAACCTCTACATTGGCACTTTTGTTTATTTTTAAAAAAATTTAAAATTTTTTTTAAAATTGTGATTTCTGTATGGGATCGGGAAATTTAAGCTTAAAAAGGGTGTCCAAAGATTTTCAAAAATACGATGTTACCACTTAACTATTTTTAATATTTTGAAAAGGGGCACTTCTGCCGAGAACGTAAACCGACAAACTTTCGTAAGAAAAACTTAAATGTTAAGGTCAACGTGAATAAATCCAAGTCTAACACGAAATCAGGACATTTCTGAACATTTTGAACAGTTGCATCGAAATTCGAACGATATTATAAACCAGAAACAATTCTAGGAAGTTCGGAAATTTCACGAACGATGTTTAAAAGTTACAAAAATTCTCTACGCTTTCTAGTTGCACACATGTAAAAAAACAAGCAAAAGTACATGGTGGAATTATTTAAAAAATTACTTTCCACTCAGGTCCGCAACCACGGTTTTAAAACTGGGGGTACAACCGAGAAAAAAATCGGCCCCGTTTCGGAAACTTTAGTCATTTATGCCGTTTAGCACTGTAGACACTTATAAATAAGCCAAACTACAACAAAACACTGCCATACTGTCCTTTTTAGACAAATGTATGACAAAGTGAATTTAGTATAGTTCAAAACTCAACACCTAGTTTAAAAACACTATCAGTTTAAAATATTATATACATTGATATTCCCGATGAAAGGTTTCACTGGTTTTTGAACGGATTTTATTGTATTTTCGGGTGCCAGAAGGATTATCAAAAGTCTAACTGCAGAACGGAAATACTAAAAAAATTTAAATTCAGAATGGACATGTAGTCACATTATAATAGTACCCAAGGAATGACTGTATAAAATGCAATAGTGGAAAAATAGTGGAATATACAACTTGACACAATTTTTGTTGTCACTGATTGAAATGTTATTAATTACATACTGTTAGCTTATTTGCGCATATTGTTAAGGTAATATTTTGCGAATATCAATATTCTTCTGTCATCGCTTGAGTTATGGAATAAAAATTGTTCCTCTTCGTCAGTCTTTGACTGCGCTCTTGTAAACTTAATTTCTGTTCGCTCTTTAAAGCCTTCTGGTTTTCCCCAGAGCCTTCTATTTCGGGTAATTGAGCTAATAAGTTTTTTAATTCCAACCCCAATTTCCATAATTGATGCAGTGATACAGAATTTGTGTCAATGAGTTATTCGTGGTTGTTCCACAGCTGTTAAAAACTAAAAATAAAAGTATAGGGCGAACAAAGCCCCAGGTTTACCTAAAGTGAGAACTCCGCTAGTGCCCTTAAAAGTAAAAAATAAAAGTTGAATACATTTTATTTAAAAAAATAAGCAAGATCATTGGGATGTTTATGAAATTTGCTTTTTCGTGCCTTTCTCTTAATATACATTTCTACACTATGCGATTTCAGTTATTGCATTTTCTACTGTCATTCCGCAGGTACGTTAGATACGTTAGCAGGCATTTAGATATCTCCCTTCTTGATGTTTCTATAGTTATTCCGATCTACGGTTGAAGTTTCTAGAATCCATGTCCAACTCGTATTTTCCGTAAAAAATTAAATAATTATTTGAATAACCCCTATCTCTACAGTTGTTTGTTTTAGTATGCTTAAATATTACCTAATCTCTCCCTCCTCTTTACATCTGAAAAAAAAACTGGATTACTCATAAATATTTATTTATTTTTTACCTATTGGTTCTAATTATAACCATAAAAAAGAACATCATAATAATTTGGACCCATAGATGAACCTTTATGTGCACGTAGTGCCTTTATACTGAAAGATTGACTACCAGGGGTAAAATTTTACGGATGTGACAATCCGCCCACTGGGGCATTCTGGCAATACATCTGCTCTATTGGCTACTCGTCGGATCCGGAATGGTATCTAGTCAGATTGATTGGTCCGTTGGCAGATGCGGTGTCCGTAAAATTTTATCTGCGGTAGTCAATCTTTTAGTATAATGGCACTACGTGCAGATAAAGGTTCATCTATGATTTGGACCAAAGAACTAAATATTTCGCATCTGCTGCATGCATCTAGGAAATTGGTTTAAGTTAGTATTCTAAAACCAACTCAAAATTGCTAGCCTTGAGGTTGAACACATGAAAAAAGTAGATTTGTGCGTAAAATTGTGATTTCCAAAATACCAAAACTAAAAATATACAAGTTTTTGTAAGGGAGAACGAAATTTTTTTTGGATTTGTCAAAAATCTGGGGGGACAGTGTACCCCCTGTCCCCCCTGTGGTTGCGGGTCACACTAGTGGGGACCGCACTAGTGCAAGAGGGACTGCAAAATCGTAACTTGAAATTTATTGTCGGGTTTCTTCTCATTGTACACCGAATCATAACTCCACTTTCATTTTTAAATACTGAAAATCTGCACTAAATACATATGACAACTTTAATTGAAATATGTGGCTTTTGTTGAAAGCATATTCTTTTGTATTGTAACTTTCTTTATCCATTTCACTCCCATCGGAATATTCGAGGTCATTACACTCAAATGGTGATAATTCACTACAAGCCCGGCTTCTTTTTTGTGATCACCATTGATATACTTTGTATTCTCGTAAAATCATACTACCGTGTGAACAGCTGCCCATTAGTTTCGAAGGTAAAATTCTTCTAAATCGTTGAACTAACAATTACTTTCAAAGGGTGTGACGAAAGTATTTTCTTTAGTTTTTCTCATATCATACAATAAACACCAATTTTACAGCTGTCTCCTTTCGAAACTGCCAAGTTGTTTAGTTTTTTGAAATGCTCATTATTTAGATAGTTTCGTAATTTTTGGACTCATTAAGAGAATGATTTTTCAGACGTAACCCTCATATTATGCTCATTTTGTTCACCTACATGTAAAGCTATCGTTTTTAAATGAATTGTTTGCAATGGATGGCCGTTTTGGAGAAATTAGGTTGTTCCATTTTTCAATCTCAGTTCTGCTTGTGCCAAATTAAATGAGGAAGGATAGACGTACATATGTATCGTACGTTTTACCTTAATTAGTCAGGGCTCAGCGTGCAAGGGGTGGTGGTATGCACTCCACATTTTTGGAGTGCAAATTTGCACACCTGGTTAGAAATTTGGATCTCTGGAAGGTAAATATTTAAATAAATGATAAAAATATTGAGTTACGATTCTAGCATTGTGAGGACAGTTCTGTACGAAAACTGAAAGTTGGTGCAATACAAAACAACTTGTGTACATCTCAATGTTAACAAATCGTTTTGCAAGTTTAGTCTCAAATCTGATTCTAGATGCAAATTTGCACTCCTACTAAAATCAGAAGTGCAAATGTGCACTCCTAAGAGTGCTAATTTGTAAACTTTAAGCAAAAATTAATTTAAACTATGCCAGACATTTTTAAAAATTGGAAAAAGTTGATAACAATCACTTGTCAATTGTAATATTTTGTAAGCAAAAAACTATATTTTATTCCAATTGGTTTTCCTGATAAATAATTTTTCAGAGAAATAAGTTCAAAAATAATTTTCTCAAGTTCCATGCGGCGATTTTTTTTCCAGCACGGTGAAAAATTCTAAAATATCAAGTTAATTCAGAAACCAATTTTTAATTTACTGACCACTCAAGTATGCGCGCAACCAAAAATATCAAATTTCAGTTTAAAAAGGAGTGCTAAGTTGTACTCCTACAGATCAAGTATGCAAACTAAAGCCATTTTCTTGTCAATTGAGTGCAAGTTAGCACTCCCGGATTTCAAATTAGCACTCTTGGAGTGCAAATTTGTACGCTGAGCCCTTAGTGTTATTAGTAACAAAATCAAAAGGTTTGCGTTTGAAAATAAGGTTACGAATTTAGAAATCAATTTCGTTATCGTCAGTAAAATTCAATATAATTGAGGCGTTTAAACGAAGAATATTAAATTGTGTATAATAGCATTAGTTCACAATCTTTTTCCACAATTGACAAACATAATTTACCCAGCATATAATAGTGATTGCTAATACAATTTTGGGACTGAAAACCCTAATTTCGGAATTTTTAAAAAGGTGTTCGATTGGGGACTATTGTAAGAAACAGTTACATTTGATGTGACGAAACAAGCATTACTTTTGAACTAGATCTGTTAAAGACCTAATTCTTTTTGCATTTTTATTCCAAAACATATAAAAGTTCGCTGGTAAAAACGTAACCGCTTCTTACACTGGTCGTCAATCCGAAACCACGAGGCTCAGACTTCGTTTTAAATCCAGAATTCATGTTTTAGGCCCAGGAAATTCATTAACAATTTTAATTTACGATCACCTATGCTAGGTTATGGGTAAAGATCGACATTACGTGTATTATGAACCAACATTGCAAAAACTAAGTTTAATATCTTACACTATTCCCTACTTTTATATTATATCCATATATGGTTATAGCTTTATGATACATAAGCATGGGTTTGACCGTGCATGGTGGCAAAATGTTCAATAAACTAATCTATCTATCTATAAGCATGGGTTGGTGGACGTTAGAGTGCTGTCTTTGTCATCTTGAGCGCTTGGTATATATTCAATATTCATAACGTTCAAAATTTTTGGGCTACGCGATCAAACTTATTTATACACACACAATTTGAAAGCTCGATTCTGACAGTTCACAGACTTTCAAAGGAGCTGAATTCTAGCCAAACTTAAAATTGGAGATGATATTTTTATGAAGAAAATTTGGCGTTTTTTGATTTGGATCATGTTGACTAATTTTAAAGTGTACCAGGAAAAAATAAACAAAAAATTGCACAATCACAAAATAACAGAATTTGTTTCTGTAATTTTTTGTTATTTGTTGTTTTTAATTAAAAATTTTGAACGTTATGAATATTGAATATATTACAAGCACTCAAGATGACAAAGACAGCACTCTAACGTCCACCAACCCATGCTTATGTAGATAGATAGATTAGTTTTTTGAACATTTTGCCACCGTGCACGGTCAAACCCATGCTTATGTACCAAAAAGCTATGACCATATATGGACTATATCCAACTTACAATGGTTACATAACAGTTTCGTAAAACAATGATAACGAACCGCATCAAACAGTGGTCATTGAAAATGAAATACATTAAAACTTATCGACTGAAAGAAATTCATAGTCCACAACGACTACAGTAATTAAGAAAAATATTTGGTCGAAAACTTATATGTCCCAAATTCGAATACTTTGGCTATGGCTGCTCAATTTAAATTGTAATGGTAAATGGCTTGCATTTACCTTTAAAGTACTTCTACAGTTTTTTAATAGTTACAATAAACCTATCAAATGGGATACTCGAGAACTTGCAGAGGTTTATTAATGAAACTTCAGTCAAAGGTTATTTAATACCAATAACGTTCAACCGGAGTAACCAAATTTTAACATCAAATTTCAAAAATTGTTATTGTTTCTTGAGGTAGTGCAAATCGCATTAATTTGACCCTACTAAAGGTCAAAGGTTATATCTGGATATCGCAATTCCGTTATCAACATTGGATAAACAAAGTCGAGAAAATAATAAACAATAAAAAACATTTTTCGTATTATGCCAAGAAAGCCTTATCAATAGGACTAAAAAAGTTGCACCTAAATTAAAAATAGCATTGATGAGGAAATTTCAGATTTTGGTATGGTTGGTTCCCAAAACAGTTCTTTAGCAAATCTATGAACTGTTCTAATACAAGCAAATGTTGGCAATTATAAATTCATAAATCTATAATTTACTGTTTAAACTAAAGTTGACGTTTGTGCTGTCAGGCCAGAACTACATATATGAAAACCTATGATATGATTTACGAAATTGATATAGAAAATAGCTATTTGACATTTTCGAGTGAGCGGCCATATTTCCATTAAATTTTGTATAGCCCCTGAACCATAGCTCCAATTTGTTTACTATTTTGATGTTTCTAAGATCTATCCGAGGGCATTCTTATTTAACTCTACTATACTACGAGATGGATTGTAACCAAATTAGGCTACTTTGAAACTTTTTAGAACCTTAACTGTCACCCAAACGAATACTGAAAATCATGGCCTCAACGCATGAAGATACTGAACTTGTTTCCGGAAATGAGTGTCCTTTGCCACTTGTAGAAATAATTGAAACTGAAAACAACAAGGCCACTTCCACACTGAAACTTAACAGTAAAACATTGAGTAGGGTTCTTGATTCAACAAATGGGTTGCCGATTGGAGTAATCAGCGTTGTAGGTTCTCTGCGGTGTGGAAAGAGTATGCTACTCAACTATATTAAACGTAATTTGGAAGCAAAGGAAAACATGCAAACGACCAAGGTTATAAACGAGAAATTAACCGGTTTTCACTGGACTGTTCATGCTTCCATACCTTGCACTAAAGGAATTTGGGTCTGGAGTCGTGCGTTTCTTGTAAACGATGGAGATGAAAAGGTGGCAATAATTTTGCTAGATACACAAGGGCAAGACGATACTTATAACGCTTCTGCTGTACTTGGTCTAAGTTTTCTTATGTCTTCCGTGTTAATTTACAACATTGCTGCAAGCGAATCCAACATATTTATATCGCTGTCACCCTACTTTCAATATGGAGTACTCAGCTACGAAGATTGTTTGTCGGAAGATCTTCCGTTTCAAAATTTCTGCTTCATTTTCCGAGACGGGATGTCGACAGAACACTACACATTCGGATTAAAGGGCGGAAATAACTTAATAACAAGCAAATTGGAAGAACTTCCGGATGGAACCAAAGCCATAATTCAGGGGGGCTTAAAATGTTTTCAGAAAATATCCGCTTATCTCGTTCCTTCAATTTTCAAAGGCACCAGTACTCAACTTCCTAAAAAATTTAATGGAGTCGTGGATGACCTTGAGCTTGGAAAGCATCTAGAAAAAATTATCCAAAACATTACTAGACCTAAGAACCTATCGAAGAAGAAAATTGTCGGAATGGAAATGACTAAATATCCCTTTGCTTGTTTTTTGGACGCTTACGTTAGTATGTTCAATAACATTACAACGGGCACTAGAAACATCATAATGCATGAATTAATTTGGAAAACAACATGTGAAACATTGTTTATCATCGTAAAAAAAGTCGCTCATGAGGAGTATGAAAAGGTGTTTAAAACGAAAAAGATTAACTCAAAAGTCACTTATTACAGCCAAAAGGTATTAGGTTTAGTTCATAATTCTGGAATACGAAAAGCCAACTCTATTTTTAAACGGCATATGAGCCTTCTTGGAACTAGTTTGATGTATCAAGATAGATTTACTGAAGAGGTTAACAAATCCTATGAAACTAAGTTAGCAGAAAACGAATTACTTCGGTCGAAATTCATAAAGGAATGCTTAAAGTGTTCAAAATCAACCATTTCACAAAAGCTCAACAACAAATTTCCATTCCCAGACCACATTACACATTATGACGAGACAAATATTATTCATGAAGCTGGGTGGCTGAGTAAAATCGCTTTGGGAGAGTTTCTTCAGAATTTTACAACCAATGAAAATATGCTTGAACTAACCGATACATTTCAAAAGGCAGTTGGCGTTTTGCATCAGCCACTACTGAGACAAAACAGAAAAGCTCAAGCTGAATCTAAGAAAAAGTTGGAAGATATTAAATCAGACATTATTAACGAGTACATGTCAGATTTTAATGAAATAACAAGTGGTGGTTTTCAAGATTTAAAAGCTTTAAGAGACCAGCATCATTGCTATTTGAACCGATACCTTGCTTCGTATGATCAAAAAGCAGGCACAGGCTATTTGATGCAAGAATACCGTCGTAGACTTCAAACTGAACTTGATGCCCATATTAATTCGTATGAAACAAAAGTAATAAAGGAGAGGACAAAAGAAGCACACACAATTCTTTCTCAAGAAGTTACCAAATACTCCGAAGTTTTTTTAGGTGAAGCTGAAATAGAAGGCATTTCAACTGCAAAAGAATTAGCTGATTTTCATATGCAAAAAGTCATTGGCATTTTAACGACGTTTAAGAAAAACTGTTGGCTAGCGGACGGCTCTCCGGAGCAAGAAAAATTAAACGCCAAGTTAAAAACTTCTCTTGATGATATTTACAAAAAAGAAGCAAAAAATACTTTTCATGAAAAGTTAAGGCTACAGCAAACTGAAGAACTATGTCTGCAAACGTACGAAGACGAAATGAATATTTTTCAAAATGGGGAAGAGTATCTGGAAGAAGATGCTTTGATCAAAATTCACCAAAGCTGTTTACGCAATGCTTTATCAACTTATGAGAAAATGACAAAAAATACCAGCAACATCGTGCAGAGCGCGGAATTAGGAGGAAAGCTGGAGCTCATATTTAAACAGAAAAAAATTGAAAATAAGAAGAAGATTGAGTCAATTCGATTTTCGGCAGATAAAATGACTGACGACTGCATCAAGACTTATGAGAATGAAATGGAAGAACCATCAATGACTTGCAGCAGTTACAATGAATTTAAGGATGCTCATGTCCAGGCAAGAAGTCTCGTATTGGCCGAATTTGAAAATTACTGGAAGAACAAACATTCAATTATTCGGAAAAATTGCGAAATAAAGTTACATGAAGATCTTGAGCTTATGTTTGTAGAGCTGGAGGGACTATTCGAAACCAAACAATTGACCGACTCAGCAGCCGTTGAGAACTACAAAGATAAAGTAAGAAATTTTTATCACGAAGAAATGCGGAAAAATTTTGAGAAGCATACATTTTTTCAGCAAAATTTGCTAGAAGAACTTCATGATAGGATCCTGGCAGCAGCTTTACAGCGCAGTGGAGCAACCGTAGGTTTGAGTAACGGCCAATTGAACACATTGAAAAAATCGATGGAAACGAGTTTTCAACAATACAAGCTAGAGAACGACATGGAACTAAGCACTGCGGACGGAGTGGAACCGGCAATAGGAATAGACTTAGGCACAACGTATTGTTGTGTTGGGGTGTTTGTAAAAGGAGAAGTTCAAATCATTCGGACCACTACTGGCGACAATACTACCCCCAGTTACGTTTCTATACAACGGGATGGAAGTACATCTATAGGGCTAACTGCAAAAAAGACAATGTTTCGTAACATTGGAAACACTGTTTTCGACTCAAAGCGTATGATGGGAAGAAACTTTGATGATGCTCAACTTCAAAATGATATGCTTAGTTGGCCTTTTACCGTTGTGTCTGGGGATGAAGGGCCTGCTTTGCAGGTTTTTGGCAAAAACTACCCGCCAGAGCAGATTGCGGCTTACATACTCAAACAACTAGTCAATGATGCTGTAAAATTTCTGGGAAAACCGGTAAAGAAAGCCGTTATCACTGTTCCAGCCTACTTTACAGATGGTCAACGCATTGCCACATTGGATGCTGGAGAGATAGCTGGTTTGGAAGTGATGACTATTATCAATGAGCCAACAGCTGCAGCCATAGCATACAAGATGGAACGATTTTGTGAAGATGCTAGAAATGTTCTTATATTTGACTTAGGTGGGGGCACTTTTGACGTAGCTGTTTTGACTACTGATGCCGGTAAAATTGAAATTTTGGCAGTTGGTGGTGATAGCCATTTAGGGGGGCAAGATTTTGACAAAGTATTGATGCACTATTGCGTAAAACAGTTTGAGCATGTGCACCAGAAAGACCCTTTTTATGGCCAACACTCTTTTGATCAAATGGAACGGGAATCTGCACAAAAAAGAATTATGCGCCTTTTAACAACATGTGAAGAGCGGAAAAGAGATCTTTCGTTTGCACGATTTGCAACAGTTGACATTGATAATTTCATGGACGAAATTGACCTAGGTGTTAGGATAACAATTGAAAAATTTGAAGAGCTCATTGCCCCTTTACTCCAGAAAACTTTAGATATTGTGGAAGGAGTCCTGCTTTCCGCAAACATTCGCAAGGGTCAGATCGACGATGTTGTTCTTGTTGGTGGTTCAACACGTATTACAAAATTACAAGAGATGCTTAAGAAATATTTTAATGGAAAGCCTCTGAACAACACCGTAAATCCAGACCAAGCTGTGGCATATGGTGCTGCTGTACAGGCTGCCCTTTTAAATGGAGACCCGGATAAGAAAATGTTTAATTTCACAGGTATTCAAGATGTAACTCCAATGTCTCTTGGAATTGAAGCACGCATAGATGGGGAAGCTGGCCAGTTTTCAGTTATCATTCCGAAGAACACAAAGATTCCTAATGTTTTCAAAGAGCAATATAAAACTTATGAAGATAATCAGGCAACCGTTCGTGTGAAAATCTATCAGGGAGAGGAACGACAAGCAAGAAATAATGAGTTTTTGGGTGAATTTGTACTTGCTGAACTTCCGCCTGCAAAAGCAGGGGCAGAGGTCATAGAAATTATCATGAGTTTAGACATGATGGGAATACTTCACGTCTCCGCAGTATGTCAAAGTACGAGGGGGGCTGAAAGTCTAGTTGTTCGAGAAAGAAAAGGCAGGCTCAGTCAGGCAACTAAGCAAAGGCTACTTGAAGAAGTAAATATTAAAATTTTCTCCATAACCATAACCACAACCATTATACATATTCATTTTATAATAAGTACTGAGCATAAACTCTTATTTAATACCTACAGATTCAGTCTGTGGGCTCCAAGAAGGCTTCCTAGTCTAACACTTTTACTGCAAAGCTCAGCTTTTATAGCAGATGTTGGAAGTTCAAACGGACGTACTTGTTGACGTGACGTGAATAAGTTTTCCAATGACAAATAAAACAATTGTGACCATTTGTAAATTCCTTTGTTATGTAATTACTAACCCTGATGAAGGATAGCGCGTTCAATCCGAAAGCTTTTCATTAAGTATATACATTTTTGTTTGTTTTTGATTTATTTTTATTATTATTACAAATGATTATATGAATTTTATAAAAAATTGATTGGCACCAGGTTATAAATCTACATATCCAATGATTTTACCTTAAATATACATATGTCAAACGCAGTCAATATTTCATAAGAAAATAAATGATAAATAACAACCAGCGAACAAGGGCAGCTGCAAGTTTCTGCACTAGAGTGTAAAAACCTGATCCTATCTCCATTCAATTTAGAAGGTATTGTGAGGATAAAAATATTAATGCTTTCAAAAATCCTACGAAAGAGAATTGCACCGAGCTGTCGGATTATAATTATTTTAAAGTTGCTTCCCGGAGAAGAGTCCTATAAAATTTACTTGGAAAAAATAAGATAAATTACGCTAATTCGTTCGAAATATTCAACACGAACGTTTTATAGCATGATTCTTGAAAATCATGCTATAAAAAGTTACACATCCTAGACTAAAGCTTTATTGTTAAAGTTCGGTCCCACTGCACACTGCGACGAGATACCGTATTAGGCAAAAATTATTTTTAGGGATATTTTTTACACGTTTTTAAATTTTGCAACTGCATAATGATTTTCACGTCTTATACTCCAAATTTTGTCCCCTTTCTGATGGTACAACTGATAGACCTTAATTAGTTGACTGGTTCTATGTAGACTGCATAATATGAAAAAAGACCCACAAAAACATGCTCTTTTTGGTAAAAAGTTTATTTCGTTGGCGCACCTGGATCATATTCTCACCGAGACCATATACACTTGAAACTCCACATTTTTTACGTGGGATACTGTTAGTGTGGTTGAAAATATGATCCCGGTATAGCTTGCAGGTTGACTTGAATGTTGGATTTTTAATAATTTTATACCACTGACACATCCATGCTCTAATACAAACTTAAAGTCTCGTAGCTATTTGCCAAAATAAAGATAGGTAACAACTAATTAGCATGTTTTGCATAGTTTACTCGATATAAAGTAACTTGAAAAAAAATTCTGATGAATTCGAAAAATACTGACAGTTTTTAGATTCACAAGTAGGAAAATCTGGAAGGCATACCGGGATCGTATTTTCAACCACACTAACAGTATCCCACGTAAAAACATGTGGAGTTTCAAGTGTATATGGTCTCGGTGAGAATATGATCCAGGTGCGCCCACGAAATAAACTTTTTAACAAAAAGAGCATGTTTTTGTGGGTCTTTTTTCATATTATGCAGTCTACATAGAACCAATCAACTAATTAAGGTCTATCAGTTGTACCATCAGAAAGGGGACAAAATTTGGAGTATAAGACGTGAAAATCATTATGCAGTTGCAAAATTTAAAAACGTGTAAAAAATATCCCTAAAAATAATTTTTGCCGCTAATTCGGTATTTCGTCGCAGTGTGCACTGATATCATCTCCAAACAAACTGCATACTCTTCAGTTCTGAGGGGACAAGTTCTATGAAAATGAGGAAAAGGTCCATGCCAATATTGATTATCACGAGAACAAGAACCTACTAATAATTAACGAATTAATCTGACTGCAACGTTCAAGTCATACAATAAAGAGTATCTCATTTTCTGGAAATATTATAACATTGTCGTAATTGTTAATCACAACATGGGATTACCATTTTTACTCAAGCTGACATTATTAAAATGTTTCAGTCCGACTCAACATTTTGAGATTGATCAAATACCATTGAAAAACTGTGATGACAAGCAACACCAGTTTTGTGGAAGTGGGAAGCGAGCTGGTACAACTTCGAAATGAGGCGTTACGTCCAACGTCCAAACTGGATGACCAGAAATTTGAGTTCATTTTTCTACTTGATATTTCGGGCTCGATGGGTGGAACCCCTTTGAAATTGGCTAAAGAAGCTCTATTGTTATTTCTCCACTCCCTTCCAGCAGATTGCTATTTTAATGTAATCCCGTTTCACAGTACTTATTCAACTTTCTTCCCTAATTCGGTAAAGTACAGTCAGGAAAATTTGGACATTGCAAAGAAAAAAGTTGGTGGTAAGTTATTCGAGAGTCAAAAATTAACCCATCATTGAGTCACTATTTACATATAATGTAATGCTTTCTCCGTGCGTCTTAATTTTCTA
Source organism: Orchesella bifasciata (assembly GCA_034697805.1). Classification (NCBI taxonomy): domain Eukaryota; kingdom Metazoa; phylum Arthropoda; class Collembola; order Entomobryomorpha; family Orchesellidae; genus Orchesella; species Orchesella bifasciata. The sequence continues at coordinate 5,038 of JAQGAP010000490.1, read as the reverse complement.
ATTAAAAGGCTGACCGCAACTAGAAAAAAACAGACTTGGTCACCAAATAGACACATTAATTGAATCTGGTTGTGCTTTTTATAATATCTACACTATATATGTTTAGAACTGAAACAAATGGGCTATACAAACCTCTATGACCCGTTGAAGTACGTCTACTCGCAACCCAGAATCAGCAGCTATTTAACACAAATATTTACCATCACGGACGGTCAGATTGATGATCGGGAGTCAGTCCTCACGTTGGTAGCTTCCAAGGTTAAACATTCAAGAAGCTTTTCTTTAGGGATTGGGGACGATGTTGACAGAGAATTGGTTATAGGGATTGCAAAAATTGCTGGAGGTGTTCATGAATTTGTCACACACGGTGAAGTTATTGGATGCAAAATTTTGAAGCAGTTGAAAACTGCTCTTGAGCCAGGCCTTCTTCTTCCTATTCGCATTCAGTCGGAGTCCCGTCTTGTTCATTAAAAACAAATGTAGTTCAATAAGTAATGTTTCAGAATGTACATTTCTATGTTCATCAAGTTTTCAGAACTACGTAAAAAAATTCGATTCTAAAAAACATGCAAATATGAAATACGTTTTAATAAATCAACTTTGAAATCAGTTCTGTGCGTAAACCAAGTATTATTTAATTCAAAAAATTATTAAACGGTAAGGAGACAAATTTTCATAACTGCATGAAAGATATAATAAATCTTTCATGTGTTTTAAATTTTCATAATACTTAAAAGAACTTCTGTGTAAAAGCGATAACATTTTTACATTGTAATATTAAATACTCATCTTGTTCATTATCACATCAACCTAATAGGAATAAACATAATATATGTGATCTTTATGATCGCATTGTGAAAAGGCTGACAATTCAAATGCTTTACACGTTCACATGAAAAATAGTACCATCAAAATTTATGGATGGCTTTATTGCAGGCACAAAAGAATTACACCAGAATTAAATGACATACTATAAATACCACATTTCTAATTATATCATGAATAGTGAAAATCTTTCAAATTAAAGTGAACGTTATGAATTATTATACATACATCTTTGAATAAACTAGTGCACAATGAAGATCAATTTCGAAAATTTGAATGTTCTTGTTTGAGCAGTTCAATTGAACCTGATAAAACATTTCATAAAAATATCAAACTATCTAATTAAACATTGGAACTGCATAGCTGCATAATAAATTAAATTGCATAACCTAGTTTTAGCGCAAAAGTTTAGACCGCCATCAATATATCACTATTTGAAAATCGATTTAATTTAAAAAGCTATTTGCACTAGTGTACTGAGCTTCCTGATAAATAAAAACGTTGATTCCATATTGAGATGCTTACAACATGAACACCTTGCTTCGTTGGTTCCACAGATAAAAATACAATTTGTTTTTTCTGATTTACTTGAATTTATCTTAATTATCATATGCCAAATTATAAACTTATTTAGGTTACAGATTCCTACTACATAAATATGGTCTACTAACTAGCTTTTTTTATTGTGTGCTCCAAATTTTAGGAAATAAAATCAGTAAAGGCATTATTGAAAACGGTCGGAAATATGCAAAGTACAATTAAACCACACATTCTTTTGGATAGGATTCGTGATGGAAAGAACGGAGAAGAAAGTCTACTTCTTAACAAGGTCAGTCTGGGAAACGTTTTAGGCCAACTAGGCAGTCGTCCTGCTACAGTCATTTCCATAATAGGGCACACCTCAAGCAGCCCTTTACTTCTCCTTGGATTTCTAATTAATTATTTGGAGGGGGGAAAGAACAGTAAACCGCTTATTCCGTTTTCATGGGAAAAAGACAAAACACCAAAGCCGGAACATATGGCTACATGGATCATAAACCGACCATTTATTATCAACACTGGGACTCAGGACATTTCTGTCATTGTATTGTATACCCAATGCAGCAAAAAGGAATTTTATGCCACAATCGGTACCATAGATTTCATCATGGGTTTAAACATGAAAATATCCTCCATGACTATTATCGACTCGCCAGAAAAGCTTTCGTTGAAGTTTTTGGAAAAAATTGGGGTCGTTGCACAGTCCAGCTTTCCAAATGACCCAAAAACTAGTTGTCCAACTTTATCATTTTTTGTACCAAACTGTGGGATAACTAATCTAAAATATGGGGAGGAAGGGGGGAATTCTCTTTTAAAGAAAATGTTTCTAAAATGCTCAGATGAAATTAAAAACACTATTGAGTGTAAGTTTGAATCATTGATTTCCTTCCTTGGTCCACCAACCGGACAGGCAAAAGATTTCAGCGGGGTTGTTGATCGGTTGAACCCTACGTTTGTATCGGTCGTAGCTGATTTTGTTGGTTCTATCCTAACATCAACCAACTCTTTCTGCGAGAAGAACCGTGGGAAAAATTTGACAGGGGATGCCATTAAATCTTTTTTTGAGGATCAAGTAAACCTGATCAATGCTAAACTTCAAGAAGCATATCAAAGGAATCAAGAAAAAGAGGAAATCAATTCAGCAGCGACAGTTTCAACAATTCCCGGTCCCTCAACAAAAGCTTCAGATTATCAAACTCCTACACCGAAACCCAGAACGGATATTAGAAAACAAGGAAAGGAAGTCCACAATCAATCGGTTCCGGAGGCAAAGGAAGACAAGCCATTGAAACAACCCCGTTCAGGAATGTCAGAAATGTCTAAAGCCAAAAGTAATGTTCCTGCAACCAATATTGACAATTCTACTGCAAACATAGGGAGAACGCCATCCAAGTTAATGAGCTTGCATTCAAAGCAAGAGGCATCAACAACAAAAATTGAAAACAGCAGTAAAAGACAGTCAACTACCAGCAATGAAGCAATTTCAGCACCGGTTAAACCTTCAAGAATTGCTAAAAACACAATTTTAAAAAACAGGGCCATACCACTTCAAACTGATGAAATTAGTGACGACGAAAAAACAGGCCACCTTCCAAATTTAGAATCTAGCAAGCAAATGCTCGACAAATCCATAAACAAATACAAATCAACCATGCAGACGGAAATAAAAAATCGGAGCACTGATTACCTTACCGATGCCGCTCTCTCAGATGCACACAAAGTCGCTTTAAAAAGCTCGATGGAAGAACTACGGTTGCAAATTAGCAATGACAATGGTAACTCATCCACAATCAAATTTTGTTCGGCTTTAGAGGAAACATTGAGCAACCAGGTGGAAGAGCAGTTTAAAGTAGTAATGACTGAAAACAACAAAGCCCGAAAAACATTTCTTACCAAATTACTGAAAAAATTCACTGATAAATATAATAGCAAAATGACTACAGCTTTAGCTCATAAATTTGACGCCAAAGCTTACATGCTTAAGTCCAACAACATTATACAAAGCTTGGTATTGGAACTGGAAGAAACGTTACTATTGAATGATGAAGATGAGATTGATTGTTATTCTGAAAAGCTGCACAAAAAACTTAAAACAATAGAAAAACAGCAGTTAACGCTAAACCAGCAGCCAGCTGGTAAAAAAGAAGGTTTGATTGAGGCTGCCGTTGATTCTGTCACAAATGACTACAAACTAAAAATGAATGAAAATATAAACGACAAGGAAATACTTTCAGGCATGAAATCTTTCAAAATCTGTCATGACGACGTAGTAGATAGGTGTTGTATAAACCTTAAGAAAAAATTAGGCACTGATTGGAAAGATAACGTAGAAAAAACAGTACGCAGCAGGTTGAAAACTCTGTATGGTGAAATGAAAACCAAACTTGAATTCGTTGCGGACAAAATGAATGATGAAAATATGCAACTAGTTCAAAATTTAGAAGAAACATTTAAAATGGGTCTAGAAGCTGCAGAAGACGAATATTTAAAATTCTCAACAACAGAACTAAAGGCACTTAAAGAGAAAAATATCAAGGCGAGTTTAAAAGATTTCGAAATGAGTTGTAATTTTACAAAAGGAAGCCAGACCTTCTCGGCAAGTTTACAAAAACTTACTGATTTGCTTGAAATGCACTTCAAGGATTGGAGTGAACAGTTGAGGAAACAACAAAACACCAGTAAAACCTTGGAAAACGCAGCTGATTCAGCAAATGAAAATTATGAGCTGGAGATTCGTAATTTGCTTAAGGACGGTCCACTTAGTCCAGTTAAATTTCATGAGAGAAGCGATGAAATTCTTAATCAAATTGTTAAGCAGTACCTTACAACAGTTGGTAAGCTGAAAACAATGACACCGCTGAGCGATTATGAACAGGAAATGAGAGCTCAACTATATGCCATGTACAATGCATTCAAGACTAAAAATTCAGATAAATATGAGCAGGCTGAGTTGGAAGCCCAAGAATTATTTAAGGAATGCCTAAGTGAGTACCAAACTGCAATGGAAAGTCGCATGGAAATAGCCCAATCCCCCGAAATCCTTAAGAAAAGTCATATGTCCAGCCTTCGGCTAGCTAAACGCTCGTTTGGCAAACGGTTTCCACTTTCAGGTGACGTCAGCCATCTTCAGCCGTATTTAGAAAACCTCGAAAAAGAAATCATCTTGGCTTACGAGGAAATCGAAGCACTATACTTCATGAATCCATCCAACAATTGTGATAGTAATTTTGAAATAAAGAAGGCTGAAAAACTTTACAAGGAGAACATGGAGAAACATTGCAACAACCATGCCTTTATTACACCAGAGGCTTTAGAGATTGTTCATAAAGATATGATGGAAACCGTCATTAGGAGCACATGCAATATATCAGACACTCAAACCAAGGAATTGAGAGCCACAATAGATATCATTTTTCAGAAATTTCGAGAACAAAACTTAATGAACTCTATGGACGAACCAGCGATTGGTATAGACCTTGGCACAACCTATTCATGCGTTGCTGTTTATGCAAGAGGAAAGGTAAACGTCATTCGAAATTTTGTTGGAAGAAATATAACACCAAGCCATGTCGCATTTCCTGATGATGGTTCAATTGTTGTGGGAGATAGAGCAAAGCTACAAGCCTTTAAAGAAAATACTATTTTTGACGTAAAAAGAATAATTGGAAGAAAA